>VZRQ01009977.1:2013260-2032542 GCA_013397975.1 Machaerirhynchus nigripectus
GATGGGATGCGATACGATGCGATGCGATGCGATGGGATGCGATGGGATGCGATGGGATGGGATGCGATACGATGGTTGGCAGGGGTTTGCCTCAGCGGCTTTAGGGTGGGAAGAGGGATTTCACAGCAGCAGCACTGCTTGGATTTGAAGCCTGCAGAGCCTTCATCACTTGTATCATCCCAACACAGCCTGTGATGCTCCTGTGCCTTCCCAAGGGGCTGATGGAGGTCGTGCTCAAGAACCAACACAAAGTTAAGAGCCTTCCTATATCTATTTAGCCTTGCCTAAACTCCTGGGTGCTTGTGAACAATTTAGGATTATTTTATTCGAATTCAAAATTACAAGGGCCTCACCCTTCTTGAATAGTTTTTTATTCTCCTTTTTATTTCATCAGGATTTAAGTGCACAATTTTTGTACACAGTTCTCTGCAGTTGTGCCAGAATCTGGCCCAGTTCTCTGTAGCTGCAACCCCAAATTCAGCTTTCCTGCTGTGATTATGGCAATCAGTCTCCAGCTCTCACTGCCCATTAGATTAATAGATTGTTCTGGCTGTCTGGAGCTGCATTAATGCCCATCAAAACCTTGCGAGATCAAAGATCAGAACTTCACCTTAATAAATGAGTCAATTTTTTAGGCCAGGAATCAGTCTCTTGATTTACTCCTAAGACACCTCCCACAACAGGTAGTTCACCTGCAACCTCCAGAAAAGCTCTGTATTACTGATGGGTGGATTTGGAGATAAAAAAGTTCATTACTGAAGTCATGATTAACAGTTATCAAGACAATCTATAACTAATGGATGGATTATGACATTTTCATATAATTCTTTCTTTCCCCATGGTAATTCTTTTATATTTTCCTGCTAAGGAAAGAAGGACTCACCTTGTGCTCCTGTGCTGAGCTCCCACCATTCCTAGGATGGGTTCCTGTCCAGAGGATCCTCTTGGGCTGAAGACAGGAACACTCATTTTTGGCAGTCCTTTGCTGTCCCAGACACATTTTTGAGTGACTCTCCCTTCCACCTGCATCGATGATTGGACTGGAAAAATTTGCCCTATAAATGGGGATTATTTCTAATCTTCACATTATTAGAATTCTTCACACCCAGGAATGATTTCTGAGGATAAAAAGAAAAGTTTTAAATGAGTTTTGAAATATTCTTCTGAAAACTAATATAACAGCACAACTAATGGATTTTTCTAATAAACCCCCATCCGTTTGAATTCCTAGATATTAATGGATTCCCTGTCTGTGCTAAGCCTTGGGATGTTCTTACTTCAAGCCAAACTTTTCAAATATGAAGCAGGAAGGGAGGGAGTCAGCCCACAGTGCACAGTCATCGGGAGACTGAGGCAAAGCCAGGCTAGCACAGGTGATGATATGAATAATGACATTTATGCTGCAGGAATTTAATTAGACTGAGAAAGGATTTGTAGTAAAGATGTCACAATAACTCAAGACAAAATGGAAATCAGTCCAAAGACATTCAGTCCCTGATTAGTTTGGGAATAGTAGATTAAAGATAAACTTAGAAAAATTGGTGGAGTGACTGGCTATTAGGGGCCACAAGAACGCAGGGTGTCACCTTAGATTTTTCACTTTTTGATGCTTTTCCAGAAGACCAAGTGCAGAAAAGAAAATCTAAAATCCAGGAGCTGATTTCTCCTCTTTCTTCAAGCGATCAAACAGTTTTGCTTTTAATAAACCCAACGACAGCCACAAGCCTTGGTTGTTGACAGTGATTTTTTCCCTGAAATAATGAGCTGCGTGACACCTTGGTTATATATGGAAAACAGCAGCTCTGTGTACAGACAACATCCAATTTCTGTGTACTGCTGTTTGAAAAGCAAGGGAAGAAAGGTCTTTCTGATCATCCACAATAAGTTATTTTCTCGGTGCTGGCTTGTTCTGTGCAAGACAAATGAAAGGAATAACAAAGCAGGGTGTTCACAAAAGAACCAGGAAGATTTTCGAGCACGGTGATTGATCTGGGTGTGTTTACATTTAGGCAGGGTGAAAAGGAGTTTATGCAAAACATTTCACAGCCGCCACTAAGTGGATTTTAAAGCTTTGGGATTCTGGTGGAGCTTTTCCGGCCGAGCCCTCGTGTCCTACCTGGCTTCGGGGTGCCAGTGTCCTTCATGTCAGGGGTGCCTGGCTGCTTCCCACCCCTCCAGTGCCAACAGCAAATTCCTGCTGACTTCCAGCTCCCAGCTCACAACATAAATTCCATGGAATGCTTTGGGTTGGAAGGGACCCTAAAGTTCATGTCATTCCAACCCCCTGCCACCTCCCCCTATCCCAGGTTGCTCCAAGCCCCATCCAACCTGGCCTTGAGCACTTCCAACATATTGACCAAACAAAACCAGGAGTCGCATACTTGGGTCATTCAAAAACCCCCATTTTATGTTCCTATTAAAGGAGGAGACCTGAAGGAGGAAATAGGTTCACCAGACCAAAATCCTGGGAAGAGGCCATCCTGACTGGGGGATTACCTGTTCAACATCTCCATCGCCCTCTGAACTCTCACTAATTCCCATGAATTCTCACAAATTCCCGTGAATTCTCACAAATTCCCATGAATTCTCTCCCTGAGTTAGGCAGGAAAGCAAGTCAGGGAAGTGACCCATCCTTCATCCTCCACAGGTATTCACTTGAAACAAAAGTAAAGGAAAACAAACCACAAAAAAGACAATAATGTCCTGTCTGCCTGGCTTGGAGCCCACCCCTGCATCCCACAGGTTCTTAAATCTATCACATAATGCATCTTCTTCTATTTTATCCCAAGTGGAACAGACCCAGCCAATCAGGGAAACTCAAAATTAGGAAGAAAATATATTCAGTAGGAAAAAAGGAACATTACATAGATTGCAAACATGGTAACAGTAGTAAGAGAGGCTATTTTGAATTGTCATTCAACTACATCCCTGTTTTAAAGAATTCCTTCGAACACTACCTAAAACATGAATATAGTGAACAGAGGAAAACAGGAGCTATCCAAAATCTGCATCCCAAGAGGTTAATTTGCTGGCTTGCTTTTTACTGTCAACTTCAGGCAACCCTATCAATCCTCCTTTGTCCTCTAAAGAAACTCCCACGGCTGTGCCAGAGCCCTTCCTGCACGCCGTGTCCCCAGGAACGCCCCCAGTGCCTCAGCACCACCAACCCGCCGGGCTTTAAACACAATCCTGCACTCTGGAGCTGCCCAGCTTCAAAAATTCCTCTCTCTGACCTTCCTCAAGGACAGGGCTGTTTCCCCCATCTGCAGGGCAGTGTGAAATGCTGCTCTCAGCCTTGCAGGGCATATGGTGCTCCCCATGCCATCCCCAGTGCCATCCCTGTGCCACGGCCCTCGCTGGCCTCGGGCTGTGTGTACAGGTGCAGCACAGGCTGCTGCTCTACTGCGGATTCCTGCTCGTTAGTCACTCTCCCCACTCTTCTCCTCGGCTCCAGTCACGCTGTTCTCTTCCTTGCTGGATTGTTAAACCGAAGTAGGAATAGCATCCTTCAAAATATTCAATCTGTCAGGCTTTTCTTTTGACCTTCTGCAGGGTCATAGAACAGAATGGGTTGGAAGGAACTTTTGAAGTCTTCTAACCAACCCCCAAAATAGGTCAAAATAGGTTTTTTCACCTTTATCGAAACACTTTTTCGTTATGGAAGAGAATAAATTACATTACACACATCAGCAGGCTGAAAGTCTGCTTGAATTTTTGAGTCATGTTCCCACAGCCAGAGAGAAGAGGGATTTTTGTCTCACCAGCACATGAGACTGATGGCACTCTCTTTACATCTCACTTTGTTTGGGTTCTGTATTAGAACAAGCGAGATTTCTGAGCGAGGAGTGGGTGGGTAACCCGTGGGAGGTCAGCACTTACACCCACCTCGTCCAGGTCACGGCTCCTCAGCAGCCCCCGACGCCGCCCCAGCAGCGCACGAGGGGATCGGTGGTGCAGGGTGGAGAAAAAGACAATTCTTGCATGGTGAGTGGGCAGGGAAGAGGGCAACCACGGCAGATGGCAGAGCTGAGGCAGGACCCAGTGGCTCGTGCTGCATGACAAGCTGTCAGCGTTCCTGGGAACAACAACCCTGTAATTACACGCAGCCCTCACACTGTGTCTCCCTGCATGGAGAATCCCTCTCCACAACCTCCACAGGATTGGAGGCACAGAAAGAAGGGTGTCACACCAGCCAGGGGCACTGGGCAAGCCTCTGACAGGGCAGAGAAGATTGTGCTGTGCTCGGCCGGACCAGCCCTGGCCCCGTCCCTGCCTGGATCAAAGGACACTTGGGGCTCCCCCTGCCCTGGCTCCTCCTTCACCACAACACATCACTCAGCCAACACTGAGAGCATCTGTGAAAGCCCAGCACGCACAGGACTTCTATCTTAATGTCAAGGTCCGAGTCAGAGCAGAGAGTTTAGAGTTTACTCTCTTTAACACCTATAAAATTAATTACTGGTCACTTGACAAAATAAACTGACCCTATAATAAAGTTTCTAAAAATGCCATTGGTGTACTTTGTTAAATGACATTTGTACACAGTATCGAGTTCTTCCCTGCCTTAAACCTCCCCTAATGCTCTGCTCAGTGAGTATAAGGCTGGCAGAATTTAACCTCTAATATATAAGTGGCATGCACTTATTTCCCTGGGGAACTGACCCAATCCAGAGCATTGCCCATTTATAGCACTTTCCAAAATAAACCGTGAGGCGAGAGGGTAGAAAGGCTGTTAGGAAAGGCTATATTTGTTGATAAAACTAGGAAAAAAAGTAATATAGCTGTGTGTTCCCATCCAAAGTTACCTTCAGTGGGTGCTGTAAATTTTAAATTGCTACTAAAACTGTGCAACTCAGAACTAAAGTGGCAACTCCCCACAGTGGCCCTGAAATCCCAGAATGGTTTGGGTGGGAGGGGACCTTAAGTATCATCCAGTTCCATCTCTGCCATGGGTAGGGACACCTCCCACTGTCCCAGGCTGCTCCAAGCCCCGTCCAGCCTGGCCTTGGGCACTGCCAGGGATCCAGGGGCAGCCACAGCTGCTCTGGGCACCCTGTGCCAGGGCCTCCCCACCCGCACAGGGAAGGATTCCTTCTCAATATCATTGCCCTTTGTCCTGTCACTCCATGCCCTTGTAAAAGGCCACATGGACAGAAAAACCTCCCTGTTGGACCCTCACCAGTCCAACCCTGAACATTTCCTCCCTCTCTGGCCTTCAGCATTGGAGGCCGTGGCTCAGGACGGCCTCAAGGCAGTCCTGCAGCAGCACGGTGAGAGCGGGGTGGCTCCAGGACAGCTGGGATGATAGCAGGGATGCTTCACAGCTCAGAGCTGTGAGACAGCAGGATGAGGATGGGAATACACTCTGCATCTGTGGCAGCAGCCCTGGAGAACTCCCTGTTGGAGGGAAGGAGCTGGCTCACTCCGAACCAGCAGCCAGCACGGACAGTCAGACGGCAACGACCGGGAGCAAACACCACAGTGAAGTTATCTGGCAACACAGATGGGCCCTGAGTCATTTCTTGGATCTGTCTCCAAACACAGTGTGACAGTCAGAGCTACAGTCAGGTTTTGGAAGAGCTTGGCAAGGAGCTGACAGTGATAAATGTGCCAAATATCCTCTGACCTTCTAACTGTCCCGTTTTCCCATGGCTTTGTCCTGCCTGTGGCTGCACTTGCCATCAGCCAAGCCCTCAGCATTGCAGCCCCAGAGACCGCTTCAGTCACTGGTCTGCAGAGGTTTTATTCAAAAAAACCCAGGATACTTGAGGAAAGCTCACTTTGAGCTGCCTCACTGAATAATCTTTCAGAATCACATCCGCGCTTGGCCTGCAGCAGAGGAAAGATTAGAAATTTCCCATCTCTGATTCTCATGAATACGGATTTCCACACATTCATCACAAGCCCAGAGCATCACCTGCCCATGGCACTGCCACTCTGCAGAAGGCAGGTGCAGGAGAAGCTGATCACAGGGAATGCTGGCCCGTGGGGAAGCGCCCCGGTGTCGGGAGCGGTCGCAGCGGCAGTCGGGAGGGAGGAGACGTCCTTTCAAAAAGAACCACAGCCCTTTCATTCTCTGCGTGTTTTCTGGGGAGCTGGGAGCGTTTGTCCCCTTTCATTCTCCCTGCTGACTTTTATCAGCAGAGAAAACCAGGCAAGAGTGACACTTGAGCAGAGCAGCTTCCCCGCGCCGGCAAAGCGAGGCTCAGAGTCGCGGCGCCGACTTCCTGTGATGAAATATTGATCCAAAACTCTGCCACACAAGGTGTGGTTTAAAACTGCCCTGTTTTATACACTTATCTTTTCTTTCAACTGTAGCCTAGTGCTACCAGACCACTTCTCTAAGTTACATAGGAAGAAAACTGACTTCTCAAAAAAGGCAAATATACCTTGTGAGGAATTTCAAAATAAATTACTGTTTTCAGCTTGAAATTTTAAAAATTTGTTCTCATTTTCAGCAGTAGTGAAACAAAAGGAATTTCTTTTTATTATTCCATAGACATTATAACTTTTCAATCTTCTCTTCTTTATCCTTTGGCAAAAAAGGAAAGGGCCATACAATAAATTGGAAGAAGAATTTTCTTGCAGCGGAGTTACCCAAACCCACGATCAATGTTCTCCGAACAGGAAAATCTGAAGGAATCAAAAGCTTCATGAAACATTCATTGGAACAATATGCTGACAAAATAGTTTCTCAGTCAAAACTTTTCCCTGGCCCTACTTAGCATGGCCTGTGTGAGTTCAAGAACTCGTTTCTGGAGCACCAGAAGGCCAGAGGGGTTCAGCTCACACAGCTGGGGCTTTTCCAAACAAACTCCACATATCCCTTGAGGTCACTTTATGGAGCTAAATAAACTCTCTGCTTCTCTTGGATGTGCTGACTCAACTCCCATCCCAGCCTCGGTCCACGGAGGTTCCTCAGCTGAAGGACAACGGGCAGGACCTGCTCAGCCTCCAGGTATCCATGAGAAATCCCTCCATGACCAGGAATCCCATCTGGACCCAGCCCTGTCCCCCACTGCTGCACTGACCTTCCAAGCCTTGCTGATGCAGATGTTTTGCTCCACATCTACAGGTCTGATGAACTGTGAAACGTTCGCCTGCTGATCATTAGAAAAACTTGCTGTAACAAGGTAAAAATCAGGATGAAAGAAATAAGGTGGCCTCCCAGGAGCCATCAGTAATTATTTGGTACCTAATGAATGACAAAATTTGCTTGTTGACCTTGACAGTCTATGCAGAGTTCTAACTAATTAATAAAAAACTGAAGCTACCAGGGGTCTGAGATGTTTTTGGTCAACTTTGACCCAGGGTGGCACCTACACTGGCCCTGGCACGTTGTGTAGAGCTCAGTGACACAGGGCAAGAGGCACCAGAACACAAAATGCTGCTCAAATGAACTTGGCAAGATTCTGGGAGTAAAATATCACGGCCTGAAGCTGTGCCACCTTGCTGGGATAGCATCCAGTGTCTCCTGTCAAGCTCCATAAACCGGGGTAATGAGTGAGGAGCACCTGGCCCAGGCAGGGCCCTCGTTAGCCAGCACAGGGCTCTGCTGTCACCTGGGCAGGGCCACACAGAGCCCGTGCCAGGAAGGGACAACTGGCCTTTGCAGGAGTGCAAGACCCAAGGGACAGCTAAAACAGGACAGCTAAAATCGTTACTGGTGCCACTGTGGGAGATTTTCAGTCGTGGCTTTTCATGGTGCGAGGATTGCTCAGAGACTCGAGACCCTTTGGGGCTCTTCAGGAACAAATGCAAACCTGTGGAAGCTTCCAAGGTGTTTCAAGTGAACAGAAATTGTGTGTGCAACTACCCCTCTGAGCCCGGGATCAAATGGAGACAAAGGGTGGCCAGAGTGGAAGACTCCTTCCACAGAGAACGTACTCACTTCTTTCCTTGAGCTCCCTCCTTCTCCATTCCACCTTTTATTGACAGATGCAAAGTAAGACTAATGAACTATTGATAACCCTGGCACAAAGGATTATTAGACAAAGCAATTTCATTTGGGGGGCATTGATTTATATGTCACAACCAGAGTACAAATGGAAATGGTAGTTAGGAAGGATGAAGTTGAATGCTAAACAGGTGGGCATCCTCTTTATTCCTAATTCAGGTCCTAAATGCACTTAGATGCATTTACCTGTACCTCTGGATATCCTATATAATTAAAGATATGGTTGCAGATCTTCTAGTAATTAATGGTATTTGGAGAGAAACCTGGAGCAACCCAAATATTGCAACAGGGCTGATGTTTTGAAGGGCCTGAACCTTGATAAGACATCAGACTGAACAGGTTATTTTGAACCAGGGATTCCCAAAAACACACAGAGATGTCCAGGCACAGAGGGAATGCACAGGTAAAAACAGGTGACAAGGAGGGGTTCACCCTAAAACAGCTCAAGCAAAGTCTGCAGTGTGCTGGCCTGAGACGGAGAGGCTCAGGAGGAGCAGCAGGATGGGTTTTACCAGGGCACACTCCACTGCCCTGTCTTCCATCAGCCCACTGCCTCTTGGAGAGCTGGAGCCTGGCCAGAGCCAGTGGAGCTGCTGATCAGCATCTGTGAGGAAATAACTCTGATCCCAAGGACCAGGCAGACAAATGCTTCCAAATTTTAGTTCTCATTGTCTGTGGCATTTGTGTGACATTTCATGTGATGCCAACTGTGGCGTTACTGTGAAACCAGGAGTGAGCTTTGTCCTCTTCTGGTGAAACCAAAAGGAAAGTTCAAAGTCTGAGACACAGACACCTGATTTTGTGGGCTGCAAAGAGGCAGCCGGCCCCCATTTGTGTCTTTAAAAGCTCTGTCCAGCTCTCCTGGTGAGTAATCAATCGCCTCTTAAAAGGCCCTGCCTTGGCCTCTCCCCCAGCACAATGAATCCCTCCAGGTCCCAAGCTCAGAGGAAACAACAGGAGGGCAGTACCCAGGTGATCTGACAGTGCTAAGGCAAAGCCAATCCCCAGGATTTCCAAAAGGCTGCTCCATTTGTGGTTTCAGTCCGGAAAATGGTAAAATAAAACTGCACTTTAATGAACTTTCAGAGGAAAAATGTTTCTTTGTTTTAATACAAGCCACAACAAGAGGACATTGCCCTACCTTAGGCTCTGTTTCACATGACACTCAAAACCCATCTCCAATACTCCAGGGATTAAATTACTTTCTGAAAGCCAACTCATTCCCACCATTATTACTGGTAGAAGGCTGTGAGGTTTTTTGCTGCCCCCCTTCTATTTTTTTCCAATGCTAGAAATAGATTGAACTGGCACTTCAGGATGCTGAGCTGCAGTTTCAGTTGAGCTCTGTGCTTCACAGAGATTTATCAAAAATGACAAGATTCAACATCTAGGAGATGTCTTGTAGTGCCCAGGAGCTCAAAGAAGATGCAGCAGTTACAAGAGTAACCAGAGAGAAATAAGAAGAGTGGTAGGAAAAGAAACATGTGGTCCTTGAAAATCAAAGCTCTGGCAGGAATGGGCAGTTGTGCTGGTCAGCTGTGGCCATTAGTGAGCAAACCATCCCTGCCTGCCTCCTCCAAAGGAAAAACCAGGGAAAGCAGCCCTTCATTTCAGTTATAAACTTCCTGGCAGGTACCTGTCAGAGCCCACGAGCTGCAGAGGTTTTCCCCTGTTCCATTTGCAAACGGCGTGGAGTTGGGTGGGAGTGGCGAGTGTCTGTCTGTGATCACTTCTTCTGAGCTGAGCCATCCCTGGGATGAAACAGAACATTCCATGAGTGCATTCTCTTTTTCACCCACGTGCATTGAAAGCAAATTATGATAGATGTGAAAAAGGCTGAGGAAAAATGGGAGTATCTGGACAGTAAATGTGTATGAACTATAAAGTCATCTCCTGGGCACGATCAGCCTTTGCCTGGGTAACTCAACAAACCTAAGCAAACACTCATGGCTGAGAACCACCTTGCACCCACGCTCCATCATTCCCACTGAAATGGAATTCAGGTGGATGGAGGCACTGATGGAGACTGGATTCCACCACGCAGAAGCAGCAGCATCCTTTCAGCATCCAGAGCAGGACCAAGAGATAAAATTGAGAGATAAAACACCTGGGGCTGTTTGCAAGTCGTGCAGTGAGTCAGGCAGGTCTCTGCAGAGAGGGATTTGAGCTGGAGACAAGGGCAGCGAGGGAAACCTCAGCAAGAAATGAGCACACCCAGGTTTCTTCCCGCAAATAACGATTCTAACAAACACCTGTAAGAGACACCACGGCCAAACAATAAATTTGCAAAACAAAAAGGGATCTGAAAAAGAAACCTCCACAGTAAAAAGACAGGGAGGAGGCTGTAGGTCTCCTAATTCCTCTACAGAGGTCAAAGGCAAATTTCTCCTCAAAGAACCAACACACCAACCATGCTCCCCTCCCTCCCATGGGCCAGGACCTTCTCCAGTAGAGATTTGGAAACAGCCTGAAGGACTTAGGCCAATCCAGGCAGGAGCAAAATGGAAATCACTCCCACAAGACCACTGGGAAAACTTAATCCAATCTTCTCTTGTGAACCAGATATTATTCCCCTTTTACTTGCCTTCAGTGGTGATAAAGTGCAGACAAAGGAGATAAGGGACTCGCACACCTCACATTTCACCACTCACAGTAAATACACTCCTCGCTTTCACTTATCTTCCAGCCTGGTATGGATTTCCTTTTAGTAACCTCCTGAATTACAGTCAAATTATACTTTCAGGGCCATTGAACTGCATGGCTTGCAATACCGTAATGGGTTCTGTTCTGGCTGCTCAGGAAGGACTTGTAATCCCTGTCTTCTCCTATATTTCAGGGAGCCTTAAGGACGCGTTTCAGTGCTGTGCAGAACAGCCCAGGCCTTCACTCCCCAGAGCAAGTGTCCCACAAACAGTACACGGGCAAGTGACCTGTGTCCTGGAAGAAAAATGTTAATAGTGAATGTTTCTTCTTTTGCCTTGCAGTGATAGTGAGGGTTTGGGTGGCACAGTAATTCTAAAACTCCCTCAGACATGAGGTTGGTGTGATTTAATGGCACTGTCAATACACCAGGTGCCGGCTGCTCTGCAAAATATTTGAAAATAAATGGAAGTTTTAATGCCCAGAAATGCTGCAGAGTGCCACATTCCTCCTGACAGCTTATCTCTTAGATGGGCTTTTATCCTGCAATAAAGAAGTTGTTGCTTTGTTAGTTATGGGCTCTGCAGCAAACGAAACTCAGAGTGTGGTCGGGAGCTTTGCTGGGCTGAAATCGATGTTTGAATTATACAAACATTCAGGTAATTGAAAGAAGAGAGAGGGAGAATAAACACTGTCTGAAAGTCTAAAGAGACCTCTTGTTCTGGAGGGGGTCTGGAAGGATCTCAGGGTTGCAAAATGCCCCTCGTGCACCTGCCAGAGCAGGTCCCAGGGCTGCTGCACCAAACCGTCCCCAGGAATCCCTCGGATCACCCAGCCCAGCGCGCGGAGGAGAAGCAGGGACGCTGGGGGGAAGAACATCTGTGCCTTCAAGGAGGAAAGAATACGAGCATGGAAAACAAAGGCTGAGGTGTGGGGCTCCCTGCTGTGCCACACCACGGGGGACAGCCCGTGCCACGCACGAGGGGACAGCGGGGACCTTCCATGTGCCAGCACGGTGACCTTGTGAAGCCACCAGCCCGTGACACTCGATGCTTTCCAGCTAAACACCTGATCAGCAGGTTCTCTGAGAAAAACTGCACACTGGAGATAATCAGAGCAGGAACTGCCTCTGTCTGCAGCTAATGGGTGGGAGATAAAAAATCTCTCTCCTCCCTTTATTCACCCTGCTGTTTGTAAAACCTTATCATGTTTTTTCCAATTGTATTCCCAATAAGCCACCAGGTAAGAAATAGTGTTTGCCAGCACTGAAGAGAGGTAATCTTTGTTGGCAACATTTCTCAGGGAAAAAAACTGTTCAAATAAGATGTGGGAGGAAATTTCCCCCTCAGCCAATTTGAGGAGCTGTCCACAGGCAGCAGATGAAAGGCGAGGAGCGCTGGATGCCGCGGGCCGTGCAGGGAACACAGGCAATGGCTTCGGCAGCTCTGGGTTCAAATGGAAAATTAATTTCTTTCTGAGGGGATCCAAAGTGCTTTTCATGCTGTCCTTTCTTGAAACAGTTGGTGATTTAATTCTGCTGAGCGCAGTGTGGGATGAGAAGCGAGTCCCTGAAGGAGGGACCTCTCCAAGCAGCCCCAGCTCCCGAGGCAGCTGTGGGGTCTCGCTGGCCCTCCAGCCTTCCCACGCTGTCTGTGACCACAATAGCCACTATTTCTGCCCTTCAGTTGGAGCGGGAATCAACCTCCACGAATCAGGAGTTTATTAAGGCAGACAGCAGGATCTCTGCTGGCAAATTCGGGGTGGAACGAGACAATCTCTAAGGTCCCTTCCAACCCAACCCATTCTACCATTCCGTGATAAATTTTGCACTGGCTTTCCCCGTGACATATTCCTCATGACAAAACAAGCAGCGACAGATGTGTTCTACCTTAAACAGACATGCTGCCTTAACAAGAGGAGAAAAATGGATGAATACGAAAATAGGCATCATGAATATTCAGACACATTTGCAAATTAAGAGACTTCAACTGTGTCCTCGTCCTTTGTGCGTTTTCCACAAATATTGAAAGGGGCACTCTCCTGGGAGAAGCGTTCATCAGCACAGCAAGTTTTGAAGAAGGAACCCACTCAATCTACAGCAAATATGCACAACATGAATATTGTGTGTATTCACAGGAGAAGGATGATTCTGGGAACCTCCAATTAGGCAGCAGAAGCTTTTCCTATGGTCTCAGGAAAGTACTGAAGAAAAAGGCTTATTTTGATAAATTTTTCAGCACAGATTTTTGAAATGGGAAATACAAACATGAGAAAAAGACAAACTTCACCCATGAATTATTCCCTCAGAATTGGGGGGGGGAGGAGGAATGTCCCCTCGAGCCAGGCTGGGAGCAGCAGCTACTCCAAGTCAAGTGTGTTGTTAACTGTGTGCAGGCAGCAGCTGAGCCTGTGTGTGCTGACCTGCCTGAAAGCCCTAACTCAGGGCCCCCAGCTCAGGAATCTGCCTAATTAATTCCTAATAACGCAGCCTTCATCTCTGCGTGCAGCCTGACCTGCTCTTGGGGTGTGCTCAGACAGCACCACCCTGCCATGGTGTCAGCACCTCCTCTGGCCACCTCGGTGCCACCTCTGCCTGGGGGAGATCATCCTTATCTTAAAAAATCCACAACCATCCCCTTTTCCCTTCCATAACCACTGCAGAGGATGCTGTTGTGTCAGGGTCTGGTAAGATGCCCCAAGCCCTGACAGAACCCAAAGCAGCAGCAATATCCCATATTTACCCTTTCAGTTTAATCATCACAATGAAGGGACATGAAAACCTCTCCCTGTAATTCCACCTGGAGGCTTTCCCCCACGCTGAAACATTGCACAGTTGGCCAGTTTTGTCAGATTTCCCTCAGAGATGCCCAATAATCTTCAAACAAACCCAATTCGTAACACCACCAGATGTGCTCATTTTGCTTTTCACGGGAATATGCCATGAAAGGTCTCTGGGTAGGAGGTAACAACCCAAACAAGGACAGGTTCTGTTTTGCTGGTTTGAAAGTGGAGCTTTCAATATCCTGGCCTGTCTCTCTGAGTTTTTATTTAACTTGGGGAAGTTTTCAGTTCACAAAATGGCCCCACAAGGATAATTAGGGTAGAAACATGCCTGGCAATTCCAAATGCTCCCTGTCAAGCATATGGGCTAACACCTATTTTTATGAATTCCCTGGTTTTCAAGGGGTGATACCGTTGTATTAGAAGCAGTGTGTAGGTGGCTCATTTTTCCCTCCTCACATTCCCTTTGACAGTAGTTTGAAATAACATTCATCAAACAGTATAAAAGAAGTCAAAAGAAATTAATTAAGCAGCCTAGAAGGAAAAATAAGATGTCTTTCTAACAGGACTTGCATTATTTAGGTTTGTGGTGCTGCACAGTGTAGTTTTCTGGGAAGAAAAGGCAGGATAATGGTGCATTCCTGCTTGACTATGAAACAGCACATTTGGAGCATCGCCGGTGATAAGGAATTCTGAAACAGAAGTAGCTGAGAGTTTCCCACTGATGATTTGCTCTGAATATCATGCAATATGTACATATATAAATATATATACATTCCTATATCATTGCTGGCACCTCCTCCAGAAGGAGCTGGGGATTTCTGATCCTCTTCCTGCCTTCTGGCATTAAGGGCTGGGGGCAGAGATGGTAATGCCGTGTTTAATTTAATCTTACCAAGTGAACAAAATCCTGCTTTCTCCAAGTCTCTGTTGTTCAAGGGTGTTTAAATAAACATTGTCCAGGTTTTGCCCAGCAGCCACAAGTGGCACTGCAGGGCCGGATTCCAGCTCTCCAGCTGTAATGAGGATTATCCCGGGCTGCATACTTCATGGCACACACTCCCATTCCAGTCCGTGTGCTTCCACGCGCTCCTCTGCCTGTTTCTGCTCCTCCAGCTATCCCAGCCTCACTAACATAGCTCTCCCTATCCCAAATTCTAATTTAATCCAACCAGTAACACCACCAGAAGGGCACAGGGAATCCATCTGTGGCCTCTCCAGGCACAGCCCTGGTGAGAAGTTGTCCAGCCACTCCACTCCATCAGACTGCTGCCAGCTCTCTCTTGGTCACACGGCTTAGGGGACACGAAATTCCAGCTATCCCGCTCTGCTCCCGAGGGATGGCCACAGCACTGCCCTTCCTGCATCCAGCCGAAATACCCAGGGTGGGCCTGACGTCCCACCAGTCCCCCAATTCTAAAGGAATCCTGATTTAACAGGAGACCACTCACCAAATTAGTTTCCAGGGATGTGAACCAAGTACCCACTGAAATCCAAAAAGCTGGCTATTAAAACGTGCTTGTAAGGAGCTCGGGGTCTCTTTGTGAATGCTGGCAGCCTCCCAGCTACTTTACTGAACACAATCCCCAGGTAATTCTTAATTTCACATTCATATTATCAGCTGCTCAGGGTAATACCACAGGAAAGGCCACGGATGTAACAGCACCAGGTTCTGTCACTCCCAACGAATCTGCTGGGTACACGGGAGCCACGAGGAAGGGATTAACTGTGATTCATCCAAGAGACTTCCCAACACATCCCAAATCTTTCTCGTGACAAGCTGGTTTTACCTGAGCAATGACTGGAGCATCTCTTTGTCCTTGCACCTACCTGGCTTAAACCCAGCAGTCAGAACAGACACTGCCAGCAGCAGAGCTCCAGCCTGACTAAATCCCACTTCCACTCCAGGACAGGACTGAAACATGGGTTCTCCTTTTGTGCCTAAATTCCCTGGGGCAAGTCTCCTGAAGCTGGATTAGCAGTGGGGCACCGTCCCTTGTGCACTTCCCAGGGCTGGGTGCTGGCTCAGCACGACTGATCCTCTCCGTGCTCCGCTTCCCGCCGGACAGCGCGACGGGAAACGCTCCTTCCAAGAGGCTCTGGAAGGCTTAGGCTGTAATTGCTTGTAAACCACTTAAGCAGTAAGTGATACAGAAATCCAAGTGGTAATTGTAGCAGAGGCTTGAGATTAATCTATTTTGGCTTGTCAGACGTTCGTATGGACCGGATTCAAGGCAGTCACTGAAAGCTGTAAAGTGTCCAAAAAGTGACAGAAAAAAAAGTTTTATTAAAACCATTCCAGAGGTAAATCCAATCTTCAAGACACTCTCTGAAACCTATTGGTGTGGCCTGCAGATGAGGCACTCGTGAGCATCTTCTGGGCACAGACCGGGGGAGAGCCACAAAAAGTTTCATGTAAAAAAAAGGTGCTCTAATTTTGGATTCCCAAAGCAAAACTGTGCAGGGAAAAAAGGTAACAGAGGTCTGCCAAGAGGGGATAAGGAGCTTGTCCTGATCCAGGAATCAGGGCTCTGATGCCTGAGGAACATCCCACAGGTTCTGTTTTCCCCACCTGCCCTCAGGTGAGCAGTGATTAAGAGCAGACACTTGTTAGTGACCAGAAACTCTGACTTGGTGCTGCTCTCTACAGGACACCGTGAGATGGTTGGACACCTGGACTTGATGGTCTTAAAGATCTTTTCCAACTTCAGTGATCCCGGGATTCTCTGTCAGTGCACTGATGCACTTTTTGGTGTGACTGAAGAACCCCAAAACTCTTGGTTTATCTCTCGAACTTCCAGAGGTGGGAGCACCAGTTCATTATTAGAAACTGGAAAATCTTCTTTCCCCACAGAGCTGCAACTTTTCCAAACTTTCCACCAACTTCCATTTTCCATAGCCTCAAGGTCAAGATTGCCCTTTATTATTTTTTCCATCATTTCCTTCCCATTTACTTTGGATTAGGGGATGTTCTGTCAATAAGGACAAATGAAATTAAAGGCCAATATAAACTCTGTCTGCTCTACAAATGGTTCTTTTTTCATACAGACTTTCTATGAACTAAGAAGTGACGGATGCCACAATATGCTTTAATTATTTTCTTCATAAACTATCAAATTAAATTTTAAGAAGCTGGAGATGTTATCTCTTATTAAACTGGGACTGAACTCAGAGATGTAACTCTTAATGAAACTTCCCACACCAGAAAGCTTTTCTGTAATGTTAATAATTTTCAGCAGCCTGCCATGTACAATATCTCACCAAAGCTTATGATTTTCACATTCCACCCCCTGCCATGGGCAGGGACACCTTCCACCATCCCAGGTTGCTCCAAGCTCCATCCAACCTGGCCCTGGACACTTCCAGGCCTTTCTAAGCCACAGCATTATACAGAGCATCCAATATTTTTGCTGGGATTTTCTACTCACTGTATCCTGAAGTTCAGCCCCAAAAAGCAGTGGTCAATATCCCAACGATGAGCACGGCAGCACCAGGTAAGTCACAGCACACCTGGAAAACACAGACATTAATCAACACCAGCTTCAAGGGAAAAGTGTTTTCACTAATTTAAGCAGCAAGAAAATCTCAAATTATCAAAGAAAAACCAGAGAGAAGCTGGTCTGTGAGTAGAATCATGGAGTCATCAAGGTTGGAAAAGCCCTCTAAGATCACTGAGTCCAACCATTGATCCAACACTGCCAAGCCCACCACTAATCAATACCAAAGAACCACAGCTACACATTCTTTGAACACCTCCAGGGATGGAGATCCCACCACCTCCCTGAGCAGCCTGTTCCAATGCCCGACCACCCTTTCATGGAAGGAATTTTCCCTGCTATCCAATCTAAACCTCCCCTGGTGCAGCTTGAGGCCATTTCCTCTTGTCCTATGGCTTGTTACCTGGGAGCAGAGACCAATCCCCACCAGGCTACAGCATCCAATTTGCTTTGGAAAACGCAGTGATCAAAATGTGGCACATTCTGGGGCCAACCAGCAAAACACAAAACCCGCAGAAGTCACTGCATCATATTTTTGGATCCTGCCTTAAGGGATGAAGAACAGAGTGAGAGATGAAAATGCAGCAGCTGGTAAAAAATCATTAAAAAGCATAAGGCAGAGATGAGGAAATACTGAAGTTGCCAGGAGAGAAAAGAAAGGAACAGAGACATGGCAAAAAGACTCTCAGTCTGCCGAAGTTTCCACAATTTCATAAAATGTACAGATGCAGCAGACAGAAAGGAAAAGAGCCTACAGACCAGCTCCTGGCCGGGCTGGGGGTGGAGCACACAGGGGATGTCCAGCCCTACTCCCAGCTCAGCACAGCCTGTCCTGCCCTCCCTCCCAGGGCCCCTGTGGAATTCATTCCAGCTCAGCTGTTGACCAAATTCCTTCTGGTCACACAGTGACAGTCCCAAGGGCTTAATATCCATGTCCCTTTTTTGGCCAAGAACACCTGAATCCCACCACAAACAAACCATCACTCATCCAGGCATGGACAGAAATGGACAGTCCCAGAGAGAAATGGACAGTCACGGACAGAAATGGACAGGCATGGACAGAAACACTGATTTTTCCAAATGGAAATTTCTCTGTGTTGGTGGTAAAACACTGCTTTACTTTTTTTTTTCCTGTTTAATTTTATTCATGAGCTGAAGTGACTTTGGACAGTCACAAACCAATTTTTCACTGTGTTCTGAACAGATGGTTGTTCCAAGAATACCAGCATCCTGGCAGTGTCAAACAGCCTTGACCTTCCCAAGCAGCGCTGCAGACTTTCTTTTAAAGGAAATAAAGAACCACTCACATAGTCCCAATTATTTTCTGGATTATTAAACACAGTGGACAATGTAGGCACAAACTGTGCTCAAGGAAAACCTGAAATTCGGCCTCAGAGAAGCAGGAATGGCTTCTGGAATCACTGGTGGTGCACAGACAACTCCAAGGTCACATCAGACCCCCCTTGCAGAAGCAGAAGAGGGAAGAGATGTGGTGGGAGCCCCCCCACACCATCTCCAGCTCATCCTGCCCTAAGGAGAGCTGCTGTGATGGGCTGTGCAAAGCCCAGAGAAAAACCACAAAATATCCCAATCCTCAAGTTCAGGCTTTATCCAGCAAGGGTCCAGTTACAGTTTCCCAGTTATAAATAGCTGGAGTTCACTGTGAGCCTTCAGCAACCGTGGGCTGGCACAGCTTCGGGGACCTTTGCCGACAGAGCCTTCAGAGGGAAGGCAGCTCATTTTGTTCTGCTTTTGAATTTTTTTTAGAGATATAATCCTATTTTTAAGATCATTTAAATATCATCTGTGCTTAGTTCTCCAGAAGCCATATAAAAAAAAAAAAATCCAAGTCAATTTTACTGCAGTTAGATCCCCATGTCCTTAATCTCCAGGGAGAGGCCAGCTTCCTTCCTGGAGACAATCCTGCTTTTTCAGCACACGTGAGTTATTTTGTACCTGACTGGTGTCTATCAAGATATAAAAATTTCGGAGGCAGCACCCAGGGAGCGACTCCTGTCATGAGATCAATGCCTCATTATGGATTAAACATAAAAGTTAAGCCGTCCTTAGTTTCCAGTTGACAAAGAGTGGCATAAATTCCACATAAATTCCACGCTGGCATTTGGGGGATTTTGTGAAAATTACTCCAGTGACCTCCTGCTAAGAGCAGGTGAAGAGCTGTCACCCTTGCAGCCAGCGCTGCCTCGGAGCGCTGAAGGATCACAGAGGGATTTGGGAACGAGCCCAGGGCTAGCCAGAGAAAGGGGAGCCCAATAATCCCAGCTGGCGTCCCTTGGATGGCAGGAGAGGATTCCAAGGCGGATGGGGGCGGGAGAGGGTTCCAAGGCGGTTGGAGGCCGGGGAGGATTCCAAGGCGGGTGGAGGCGGGGGGAGGATCCAAGGGGGG
>VZRQ01009977.1:2036182-2053050 GCA_013397975.1 Machaerirhynchus nigripectus
GAAGGGCTGGGGAAGGAAGGGCTGAGGCCGAGGTGCTGCTGGGATGGGGCTGGGCTGGAGCAATGCTGCAATGCAGCTCTTGTGTAACCTCCTCCGCTGGAGCTCCCTCACAAGGAGGGAAGGACGGAGCCTGTGGTGGGAAGGGAATGCCCCCAGCCACGTTCCCTGGGCATTCCCATTAAATGGAGATGTTCCACAGCTCCTGGGGATGAACGGGGCTGGATGTGCAGAAAGACTCGGTGACGTGACCACAGTGGAGCAGTTGCTGCCATTCAGCCTCTGGATGGTCAAACACGAAAAAAACTCTCAAATACCACCAGGAAAATAAAGGAGGGACATTGAGGAGACACTCTGAGGAGTGACACCTGCTCAGGGCTGGGCCCCGTGTCGCTGGTGCCATGAGGGAAGGTTTTTAGGATGAGGGTGAAGAGGCCCTGGCACAGATTCCCAGAGAAGCTGTGGCTGCCCCTGGATCCCTGGCAGTGCCCAAGGCCAGGCTGGACGGGGCTGGGAGCAGCCTGGGACAGTGGAAGGTGTCCCTGCCCATGGCAGGGGTGGCACTGGATGGGCTTTAAGGTCCCTCCCAACCCAAACCAGTCTGGGATTCTCTGATCCACAGCTCCCACTCCCAGAGAACCTCTGGGAAGTAGGAGGTAGAAATGTCGAATGATGAGAAATTGGCCATTTATTCAAAGACAACACAGAAAAAAGAAAGGTGGCACCCCGGCAGGCAGTTTGGGGGCCAAAAATTAACTGTGAGTAAAAGGTGACCTTCGCTGTAACTGCCTAATTTCTCATCTATTTACGAAGAGGATTGGAAACCCCGGAGAGGAGCAGAGTTCTGTGAGCCAGCAGGGTCACACCGCCTGAATTTCACAGAGTTCTGTTCGTTCTGGCTGACTCCTCCCAGAGCATCCCTACATTTATTCATTTAATTGTTGTTATAGCTGAATGCTATTGACAACAATTGATAGGAAGAGGTTGAAGCTCACCCAAACAGCAGGAAAAAATCTATGCCCAGCTCTGCCCATTGCACAGCGTCCTTTATTGCCCATTGCATTGTCCTTTGGCTGCAGGGACTCTGAGACTGAAATCCAGCTTCTCTGGAGCAAAACTGCACAAAATTATTCCAGAGAGAATAACCCTCACATCCTCCTTGCCCAAGCAGACCCGCACCACAGAAATGCAGCAGAGCAGCTCAGTTACCAGCAGTTACAGCACAGCAGGATGTACAGTTTTCTAATTGAATACACCCCGTTACAAGCAATAAATAAAATACAGAGAACATTTAGAATGAATAAAAACATAACTTTGAATAAAATATATCCTCATTAGGAGAAATGATGACTGCTACAAAAAAAATCACCGAGCTACTTCTGTGACAGGCAATTTTTAATCAAAGACCATTCTATGCAAATTAAGGAAAGCAAATCTCTAAAGGAATAATAGTCTGCCTTAACAGTCCTATCCTTTTTCCTGTGTAGGTGCTATGGATGCTCGGTTATAACTGGGGCTATATGGTGTCCTTCAAAGCTTGTGCCATATTTTCCAAAGCAAGTAAAATAAAATAAAAAAAAAAAGTTAAAAATAGAAAATTTCGATTTTGAGCCAGTTCACAGAATGACATTCCAAATGTGTGTGTATATATATAAATAATTCTAATTAATGATCAGCGTGGAACACTGTTAGGGGATTAAAACCGCAGGCTCCTACCATAGGACATAAAATTTTAGGGGCTCTGTTGGTCACAAGGATCTGCATTCAGACTCTGTGCTGGTCTCACAGCTCCTGCAATCGCCAGCAGCTCTTGGGCAAGCTCCTCCCCACCTTTTACAGCCTGACCTGGGCATCACAACAAAGCCCTCACTCAGGCTGAGCAGGACAAGAATTTCTTGTGTGACACCTCCCTGTGAGCACAGACAGCTTTTGTGGTGACTGAGGTGTCCCAGGACGAGCTGAACACTGAATTTCTGCTGCACGAGGGCTCCGCGCATCCTCACATCCTGGAACGCAGATAATCAACGTGGAAATTCATTCTCCAGCTGCCACCAAGCACGAAGGAATTCAGCAACCACCTGGAAATGAAGTGTGGAGGTGCAGCTTGTCCCAGGCACGGGCAGTTCTCAGCGTGGGGAAGGATTAATCTTTATTAAACAGCTCACCAGGCTCATTGCACTGATGGTGGCAATTCACTGCTGGCTATGGGACTGGGGGAGCAAGGAAAATACTTCCAGTGGGGTTTATTTCAAGTGCACCTTCAAGTTTTAGAAAATTCCTGGTTCTCCTCGCTGGGAAAGAATTTAGAATTTTAGGGAAAATATTCCACAGTGATCCATAAAAAGCTCATTAAAAGTTTCTGTTGGAAAAGGCCTTGAAGATCATCAAGTCCAACTTGCTGAGATTGAGATGTTGGGAGCAGGGGGTGTACAACCTGTTCAATAAAAATTAATTTTAATAATTAATAATGGCTGAGGATTTCAGAAAGAGGGGTTTTTTTCTGTCCTAAACAAAGTTCTGCCTGATTAATGGTGTCACCTGTGAGGAGACAACAAGCTTTATTTATTTTATCCTTCGGCTGCCTCCAGAGTGGTGCCACATCTTATCTATTAAACAGCAATCAGCTGCTCCATTATTGGCACAGATGGCTGCTCGTCAGAACAATGCAAACTGAAAAATATTGAGGAGAGATGCAGTGAAACACCTGGGAAAACCCTCAGTGCACGATGGGACAGGGAGTTCAAACACCTTCCTTGGATTTGTCCTCCAGTTTACTGTAAAGTTGATTTTAAAGTTAGCAGTCTATTTGGAGTTATGATTAATGGTTTTGAAAAGGCTTTTTTTCAGCTGCTCCTCCCAACAAAGGATTTAGAATTAATTCACATCATCCAACTTCTTCCTTAATGGATTTTTAAGGTCCACTGCAAAGAATCAATCAATAGGAGGCTGAAAGCTCTGGCGTGTAATGCATCCAGCCCCGCCAGAGCAGGGCAGTGATCATCATCTGCATTAATTGGAATTATTTGCAGTGATTAAAAAAAGCAAAATAATCATTTGCATTCACTCAGTTCAGGATGCAAAGATAGCGACGCGAGAGATACCAAAAGTTGGATTTTTTTGGTGTTTTAAGAGTATTTTGTGAATCTTCCCTCAAAAACTTAAATGCTGATGCACTGAATGTGTTCCTGTCAGGGAACATCTCATTTCCAGGGCACTATTTTCAGGACAAAGTGACATTTGCAGGTTAATTTTGTACCTTGCATGACTGCACACAGCACTCCTGGAACTGGCAAGTAGAACAAGGAAATTCAAGCATTTCCATGGATTTTCACCACTTGTTTTCTGGTATGGGATTGGTTTCTTTTATGGAGAACAACTAAAGAAATTTAACATTTATTTTAGACTCGGTTTCACTGGGTTTTTTTCATAAATCAAATGAAAAAAATTTTAAAACCCAGCCATGTGTTCACAGAGAGGCTGCCACTGACTGAGCAGGAATGGGGTCAGGGAGGGGATGAAGCTTTTTGGGAATGACACCAGAAAAGGGTTGGACAAGTCAGAAATGCCTTTTTACAACACTATTCCTTTGGAAACAGGGCCCTTTTAGATTTCTCAGTCACCAAAAGAAATAACAAGAAATTGTGACCTCAGTGTCCCCTAAATGACGAGTTCCCAGCGCAGAATAAAACCAGCAATCTGCAAAATTCTAAAAGATAATCAGGTTCTAAAATACAAATGATTTGGACAATTCTTGTAATAAAAAAATATTAATTTCTCCTTTCATTTTGATTTCCAAAGGCTGCTTTCCACTGATTCCATTGCTCCAGGCAAACACAACATCAAGCTGCAAAACCACGCGTTCAAATCTGAACCACAGAACTCCAAAAGCCTTTTTTTTACCCCTGATTCTCCAAAGAGGTGACAAGAACTCCAAACTTTTTCATGCCAAAACCTTTTATGGGAAAATTCCCCTTAAAAAACAGCTGTGCCCTGAAAGATACATTGAATTCCTGATCTTGGAAGTCTTAGAGAGGGCAAAGAACAGCTGTGCCATGCCCAAGGAATCAAAAAATAGCATCAGATATTTCATGTGAGCAATATCCAAAATTTACCTCTTGCAGCAGCAATAAAATAGGTCGAGATGTGGATGGGATCGAGCTAAAGGTCTGAGCTGAGAAACACAAACCTTTAGGGGACAGCAGGGAAAAATGGAATTACTGCAAGAATTAGTTCCTTCTGGAAACAGCCAGCATGTGCAAAGATGCGTTTTTGCTGTAACATCCTGAGCTTGTTCCTGTTACTGCTCAAGGACTTGAAGGTGAAATTCAATCAATGGACAGGCAAATATCTTCTCCCTGCTCAGGAGCACACGAGTCCTGCTATGAGCTCTGCAAACCACCAGCATTTCCTTCCTGCTCAGGCAACAGCTTGAGAAAGAAGATTTTTGGCCAAAGTTGCTGCATCTGCAAAGATTTCCAGAACAGCCACGGATCTCCAAATATTTACAGCGTCTAAGTATTCTTGAATATTCTGTCTGCTGACCTGCGTGGTTGCTCACTTGTTAAAATTAATTATCTGGGGAGCACAGTTAGGTTTTTTGAGAGGAACAAAACCAAAAAAGGCCGTCCCTGGGTTATCTGCATTTGCCCTCTGCCCACCCAGGCTGCACCCCCCTCTCTTTTGTCCATAATACACAAAATTCTGTGGATCAGGAGGCTGCCAAGCAGAATACAGGTGGGTGATCTGTGAGGAGCACAATAAACTATTAAACCCAAAAGGTGCTTATCCAGCAGGGCTAATCCTGACACTGGAGCTCCCTTTTCCATGCAGCGCTCCCTTTTGGATGCTGCAGCATCAGTCTGAAGGAATTTTTGGTACATCACAGAACACTGCACAGGGGGCAGATGAGACAAATAACCCTGCAGTAAAAATGCTGCACATTTTGCTACCTGGGCTATTCCTCTTTCTCTGACACGACTTTCACCCTGATCCTTTGGCAAATGAAAATGCACGAGTGAGTTTTCACTGAAAGGATACAATTCCACTTAAAATAAGGAATGGTCTGTTTCCCTGCTGCTTGTACTTATCCCTGTAACAGCTTAGCAGTGGAACACCCTGGGATGGGCTGTCCCACAGGGAGGTGCCCATGGGCACTCCAGAAGGGGCTCGGGAAGGAGCTGTACATTTAACCCCCCCCCCACTGGATCCTTTACAGGACATTAATTGGCTCTCGTGTCTATGTAAATAGGGAAGCCAAGATTCCTGTGCATCCTTCTCCATAAATTAAAAACAATGCTTTCCTGCAGTTATGGCTGTAAAGGGGAAATAGACCTTGACTGGATGTAATGAGGCATTTGTGTTTGCAGTAACCAGAATTTACTGTTACTGCTCCAAGAACCATCACTCCTTGTTTAGGCTCTTAAGTGACAATAAGTTGGCTAAAATAAATTCTAATGAACACTCCTGGGTCACCTTACTGAATTTATGGGGCATGATCCAGCATTATTTGAAATAACTGTGGTCTTTGGGGCCGTGGGGAGCAGCTGCAGCCAGTGATTCCCTCCTTCAGGTCGGAGAAAGGTTCAGACACACCAATTCCTGAGGGGCCTGCCTTTGGAAAGGTGACCTCCAGCTGAGCTTTGGCTCCCTGGAAAGGTCATTTGAGTGATGGCAAATGGAGCAGGCTGCTGAGCCTGTCTCAGAGAAGGATGCTGGGCAATACTGGAGCTGCCGGGTGCTGCTTGTCAGGAGGGGCAGGATGGAAGAACCCAACCCCACTGGAGTCTCCCCAGGGAGTCTCCTTTACCCTCCCAGCAAAACAGCTTTGTGGAACACCTTCAGTTCAAGGAGTTCTCTCCGAAGACTGAGCTACCACTGCATTTCCTCTCCCAAACAGGTGCTAAGCAGTTAAGGAGTGCACGGAGTCAGGGATGGACAGTGAAGGATCAGAACCCCCCTCAGATCCCAAAGCTCAGGGGTGAAATCCAAAGTTTAAGTTAAATAACTCAGGAAATGCTGTTGACTCCAAGGAGGCAAGATAACCTCAACAGGGAGTCGATGGCAAGCCCTCACTTCTTCCATTCCCTCGCAATCCATGACGGAAGCAGTTCTCAAAAAAGGTGAGGACGTTTTGCTTTTCAATTAAAATAATGCACTTACATAACATTCCCGCTTTTCACTCTATTGTTCCTGGTCTTCCCTTCAGGAGCTTATCTGTGTGATCCAGATTTCTTTATCCACCTTTGTATCTCATTCCCAGGGAGCTGGACAGAATTTCAATACAGGGCCAGAGTGGTTCTTTAGAAAAGCTTCCCAGCCCCATTATCTATCTGAGCTGTGGGTGTGAGCTGCAGACCATTGTCATGCTGCCCTCCTTCATCTTCCTGAGGGGAAAAATAGAAAAATGCTTGAATTTTTAACCTATTTTTGAGGAAAATAAAAGCCTGACCTCTATACAGTGCCTAAAGACAGAGCTTGAAATAATGAGACTCCTAATTGTTCTGTAGTTAAGGGCCACGGGATATTACACAGTGAAATGTACTCATCGCACGAGCCTTCATTATGGAATGTGCTCTTATATTTATTAAAAATAATATTAACACTGCTGCCTATTTATTTAATGCTTTTCCTCTTCAGAGCACTTTTTAGGCACTAGCTAATTAAGGTAATGACTCGGGATATGCCAAGCGTGTCTCTGCTCGGCAGAGAGGAGGGCCCCACTGCGGGCGAGGCAGAGATGTTCTTTGTTCACTGTGCTCTCTCCGAGGCAGGCCCACACCTCCAGCTGCCCTGGCCTCTCCGGGGCAGCCAGGGTGAGGCCAGGCCTGGGTTGTGGCCTGCCTGCTGCAGCAGAGGGAAGGCAGTGTTGGAAAGCTGGTTCACGTGCAGCAGTGGGATGGGAATTCCCAAACCCAGCGCTCAGCACGAGGGATGCTGCACAGCCCAGCCAGGGCGACCGATCCCTTGTGAAACCAGAGCACCTCCACCCGTGCTGCTAAAAACAAGGTGACTTTTATGAAACTCATCAGCTGTTAGCTCTTTATGCTTTTCTGCAATTCCTCAAACATCAGCTCTGTGATTTATTCACTCACCAAAACCATCCAGGGCCTTTAATTGCACCAGGTCTGGGGACAATTTAAAATGTTAGGTGCAAAGAAAAGGCTTTTTCCAACCTGCCTTATATCTTAGAAAAGGGGAAACTTTGCTTTAAACTACACCCCAGTTAATAAAGCAAGAACTGGGTGTGTTTAGGAACTGGATTCAAGTGCCCAATTTGTTGAATCTAAGGCTTTCCTCTAGGAGAGCCCTTGGAACGGAAATGAAAATTATCATGGACTTGGTCGAACACTGTCCTTGTCCTCTCTTGTGGCTCACAGACCCTGTCACACACAGACCTCTCCAGTGACTCTGATTTAAGTCACCTACAAATGATGAATTCACCCGGTCCCTCCAGCCAGGATGTCCTGTAACCCCCCGTGAAGGGGTCAAAGAGCCACTGCAGGCTGGGGGTTTCTGTAGCTTCCACCCACCCCTCAAAACTCCCTCTGGGCATCTCCCTCTTCACCTCCATCAGGCTCCAATTGCAAAATCAATCTCTGCAGAACAATTTCCAGTTTCCTGCACACAGCAGCGATCTGCTGGAAGAGGCTCTTGGCAGTTCAGCTGGAATTTCAGTGTGCTAATCCGTCCCCCACTGTGGCAGTGACAGCAGCAGGACCTAAGGGAGCCTTGCTGCTTCCACTCCTCCGAGTTAACCACGTGGAAAGATTCCAGCTGGCTTCTGTCCAGGAGGATTTGACTCCTAAACAGACTTACTCCCCTGAAAATATTTTTTTCTGAAGGGAAATAAAATAAAATGAGGCACTTCTAGCACATAACTGCTTAAGATCATCTATTTTCCTTATTGTTCCTGGCTGGAAGCAGCAACCCAAGGGAAAAAGCTGCCTCTCCCAACAGCATCCTGCAACCCGTAAGTGCCCAGAGCATCCCCCTCTCCCCAGCTCCCCTGAGAGCAGGTGGGGGGAAATCCCAAGGATTTTCTGTTCAAAATGTGTGTTTCTAGGTTATTTCCAGTCTCCAGGTTTTAAAGATAAACATTTTGATTTCTTCAAAATGTCTTGCTATTGCAGTTTATTTAAGGAATGTTTGGGTTTGGTTTTTTTTTTTTTCTTTCTTCCAGCCTCTTGGTTTTTTGCCTTCACTAAAACCTCACTTGCAGAGCAGGAGGGCAGAGACCAGCACAGTATACTGGCATGAAATGTATAAATGTTCTCACCTACACCTGCATAATTAATAATAATTAACACAATATGAGACCACGGCTCTATAAACTGCACCTACAGACCACCTTCTGAGGCCTCCTTTTTGCAGTAATTTTTTCCCCCAAACCTGACTGGGTGCCCTGAAACAAAACCGATGAACTACGGCTCTTCAGAGCAGCCCTGACACCACCACTGCTCTCCAGCATCATTTCCTTGGAAACTTCTGGTACCTGCACACTTTTCATCCCACATATCTTAATTTAGACTAATCAGGCCTTCCAGCAGGATCCTGGAAGATTCCCCAAATCATGACAATATAATCACTACATGATCAAAAGCCTAAAACACGAGCCATAGCCTCGAGCTATGGGGAAGGCAGCTACAAAACCCATCAGACTCGGAGCCATCCTGCAATTAATTCCTCGTGGCCCCGGCTCTGAAGTCGGTAACTGGGAGCAAGATCCCACTGAACATGAAAGAGATTATTTGGGATTAGCAGGAGAGGCTGCGGTGCCCCTTGGCCCCGGTGAATATTAAATATGAGAGCTGCAGTGCAGATTAGAAGGTTCATTTTAAGCAGCCTGTTTTAGGGCCTGCTGGGATGTGGATCTGTTACTTCCCCTGCTTTGGGTTGTTGCTGGTTATTAATTGTTCTTTTGCACTATGGAAACTTCATGAGATGAAGATCCAAGTTACACTTTTAAATCTGTATTGACACATTTTTGCTTCAGGATTTTAGCAGGGTATTCCTGGACTTTGATTATTTTTGGCGCCTCCCCAGCGTCAGTAGCACAGAAATCATCATTTCCAGGCCTCTGCCATAATGAACGACCTCTGAAATGAACACACCAAAGCAGGGAAAAGCCACTCAGCTCATCAGGGATGCTCTGATGTCTATGGTACTATTTCCAGCTAAAAGGAAACAAAGCCAGGCTTCAGCAATCCAGGGAAAACACCAGCCAGGTAAGGATTAGATCATGAGGCAAAATTTTGCTTCAGTTTTACTTCACGAGTAACTAATGAGATTCTGTACCCTCAGAACAACCATGTCCTGGCACAGCCACCCTCAGCTGGGATCTGTCTCCTCGTTTCCTAGGCTTCAAGGAGGTTTTAACCTCGGTGATTCTCCAATTCCACGGAGACAGAGCCAGTTGGGGAGCTGGGATCAGCGGAGCCGCTGGGACCCCGCAGCCCAGGAAGGGGTTCAGGAAGCCCCCACCCTGTGTCCTCCCCCGGGTGAGGGTCTGAGCATCCCCCTGCAGCTTCAGCCCCGCAGAGGGAGCAGTTGTTGGGCACAAACCTGCCCGGGGGTGAACAGCTGGAACAGCTGGAGCAGCATCTGGGTCTGCAGCTCCCGGGATGGCCAAAATCCGGAGGGCCGCGCTCTCCTTGGGAAGTTTCAAAGCAGAGCCTGTCCTTGGGAAGTTCCAAAGCAGAGCCTGTCCTTGGGAAATTTCAAAGCAGAATGTGCTGAAGAAAGGCTGCAGCACCCCCCCAGGGGGTCAGCAAGCCCTTCTCCCAGAAACTGCTGAGCTAACTAATTGCTAATTGCTCCCTGCTCGTTACCACTGAAGATGGATGGAAACTGCAGACACACAAAGCCCGGCCACACAAATCCTGGTTTAGAGCTGCATCTTTGAAGGTCCTAGATGATGTTTGCATCCAAAAAGTGTGGCCCCACTGTAACAAGCGTGTGGAAAGTTTGTTGGATGGATTATAATGGATAATCCCTCAAGCCCCAAAAATATCTTCAATTCTCGCTCACCAGAACGATGGGCTCTCCCAAACTCTTTGGGAATACTTGGCTCTGGTTACAAAGCAAAGAAAGATATGGGGAAAAAATCTCCAAGCTCCCTCCCAAGCAGACAAGAAGAGAAATTCTCTCCAAAGGAAGCAGTGAGCCAAGGTGCAGCTCCTGGACATCCTGCCCAGGAACAGGCTGTGCGGGAAGGCAGCCCCAGCACCTGCAGGAACGTCTGGGGCCATTCCCTGGCACCAAAGGGGCCATCCCCTGGTACCAGAAGGGCCAAGCTGGAAAGGAGGGGCTGGAATTGAGGAAGGCTCCAGCTGCCAGTCCTGCTCCAAAGATTCCCTCCAGGTCTTTTATCCCTTCTTAAAGAGCATGAGTCAGTCTTTTCCTCTGCAATTCAGTGAGGAATATTCAGCTCCACTCCAAACCCGTGTGCCACCCCCCTCCCAGTGTTGATACTGATCTAAAAATATTTAAATTGAAAAATAATATAATTATGCTCCTTTCTTGTTCTCTGTGTTTGTATTCAGAGGCTTTTAGAGGAAATTTTTAGATCTATCAAAGTATCTGGAAATGTACTAATTATTTCAATGATGATACGATCCCAAGTGGCAAAGTAAACATAATTACCCATATTAATAGAAAACAAAATCAGCAGCACTTCAAGGCTCTGTGGGCTTCAGCTTGCAAATATTGTCACAGTCAATCATTCACCACAAAAGGACATTTATAATGATTTTAAGTAAAACTCCACCAATTTAACCAGGAATCTAAATGACCTTATGTCTCTCAGGCTCTGCATTAGTGAGAAAACCTCAGTGTGAATGAAAGCCCCCAGATTTTATAGTCAGATTATTCTGACTTGGTTGTGCCCTGCTTTGAAACCCTGCAGCTGTGTTTTCTTTTCTTAACTTTTCAAGCAAGTTCTGGGTGTCAGAAACCTCGGGTATGGTTGTTAAAAAGCTAAGAAAGAAAGTGACAGGATTTCACTGATTTCACTTTCTGCTGAAAATCCTCCTTTTCAGGGAACTGAAGGGATATCACTGGATCTTTTGTTACTTTTGTGAGCCTGTAAAGGTTTGCTTTAAGAAATAAAACAAAACAAAAAAGAAAAAGGAATACCAAAATACACAGACTGATGCTTAAACTAAGATTTCTTGCTCTCTCCAGGGGCTGTTGGGTGTTTCAGGGCTGTATTTACCTCTGGCTTTGAAGCACCAGGAGATTTCCCTTCCATTCAGGGAGCACCTCCTGGGGCTGCGGCAGCTTTTATTTTATTTCCCAGGCGTGGAACAGCAGCGCTGCCCCTCAGGAATGTCCCAGGGATGGGGGGGCTGCTCTGGGCAGAGCACAGTCCCTGGGCCAGCCCTGCTGGGGACACGGAGGCAGAAGGACAGAGCAGGGAGCAGCCCCTCTGCCTGCCCAGGGCTCGGCAGGAGCCGGGCTCGGCTGCCACTGCCACCAGACACGTTCAGTTTGGAGCCCTGACAGGACATTTCCCCCAGCGCTGGAATAACCAGAGGGATACAAAGCCAGGACAAAGCCCAGGGCAGGAGGCACCTGCTGGGTGTAACTCGAGCGCTGCAGCCTCGGTGGGAGCAAGGACCTGGCCCACCTGCCCAGGCTCTGTCACCACGCTCATGGTGCTGCTAAGGACACAGAACTGCCAAAAAAACCATAGCAATTTACTCTTTTGACGCTAATATCCTCTGCTTTCCACAATGTCCCCACCTTTGGCTATGGAAAGGGTTGGGTGGCCACTGGAGTCAGCAGACATCACACACCACCTTTAACTGCCCTGTGCTTCCCAAGGGCCAGAGTCAGTGCTGGGATTAGCACTCATCACTTGGCATTATCACTTATCTACCTTATTCCTGAAGGCAAAATGCAATTAGAAATTTAGATAATAATTAAATGAAAACCTTTGAAATCTTGATTTGCCTATTCCCAATTTTTGCCTTCCTTCCCTGTGCCTCCCTGCTAAGCCGTCTCTGCCACGGCCTGTCCTTGCAGTCTACTTTGGGTTTAACATTAGGTGATGAAGCATAAAATGCTATTTAAATACTATAATTTCAAGAGCAAGCAAAGAACATCACATTTATCTTCACTAACCTTGAATATGCCTGTCCCATCTAATGAAAAAAGTGATTGAAGGGACTTACTTCAGCTTACCATCCCAAGGCCCCCATAAAAGCTGAATGGTAATTTAATTAGTTTCCTTTCTGGTGATTAACTAGGAATTTCTGATCATTTAATCTGAGTGCACTTTGATTCATTAAGTATCTGTTTCCATTCTTTTATGAGGTGATTAAATAGCCCAGCCCAGGTACCGCTGCCGTTGGTGTTCAGGGCTGCTCCAGCCTTTAGGAGAACCAGATAGGAAACGTGCAGGGTGGGAGCTGCATTTCCAAACCTTTTTGGGACCCAGCTGAGCAGCTGATCAAGCAGCAGTTAATCCAGCCTGACAGAACTCTCAGGCCACGAGTCAGAGCCCGTGATGAGGGAAGTTGGTGCAGATCTTTGCCTGGTGTGATGCCACCTCCGCTTTGAGCCTGACCCCGGGCAGGCAGAGCAGCAACACCTGCACCAAAGCAGGGCTGAGGATTGTTGTCAAACTGGGGTGGTTTACTGGGGGATTCTCCCACTGCCCTCCTGACAGGGACATTTCTCCTGACCACAGCAAGTCACTCGCTGTGCTGATAAATCTCCCCCCTCAGTACCAGCGAGGCCGTAACCGCTGGCCTGGCTCATAAAGGATGATTAAATAAATCTATTCGAGTGCTCTGAAGGCTGAGAGTGCTATATACTTAACTTTTTATTTAGATTTAAAGCTTATTATAAAGGCTGTACATGCTCTCCAGACACCCATACCAAAAAGGAAACTCACAATCCATTAAAATGTTGCTTAGCACCATAATGGAATAAGGGAAGTTAAATTATCAGGCAGCTGATACTGCAGCAAAATATACTTCATCAACTCCACCCTGAGAGAAAATCTAGGTATCTGTAGCAGGCAAAAGATAGCAGAGTGGGTTTCTGAGCACAGATGAGCTGTGGTTTATTTTAATCCGTTATGCCAGAACAGCAAGGTGGGATTTGATTCCTTATATGAAAAAAATAAAAAATTTAAAAATCCAGCAAATGAACAGTGCCTCCACTCTACTTTCATTTATTTTGACTCCCAGATCAGATGGACATGAAGATGGATATAAAGATGGATATAAGGACACCTGATCATCCTGAATGGATTTCAGGGACACTCCCTGAGTACAGCCAGATGCACCTCCAGCCTGGCACATGCCACCCCTCCAAACCCAAACAGCAGCACTCCAGGGAGGAACAAAACCATTAAATCCATCCTCCCACTCCTCCCAACACTTCAAATGCTCCCTACAACACAGAAGTGCCTGGACCAGCTTTCCACCATGCCCTGAAGGTCACCAGCTCCGAGCTCACTGCCTGAGCTCTTTGTCTGCCTCTAAAGCTGCAGCAAGAACAGGTCAGGCCCCGGCTGCTCCTGGGACCCAGCAGCTCTGCCCCAGGAGCTGCTCTCCACCACAGCCTTGAGGGAAGATCCAGGGGTTCCCTTGAACTCCGATTTTCATGTTGTGTGAGCCAGTACCTTGTAAGAAGTGTCAGACAGGTCAGCAGGAGCACACCACTATCCTCAGCGGTGTTTCACACTATGGCAATAACTCGCTGCAGTTTTAAGAATAAAGAAAGATTTGTAAGGGCTGTAAAAATAGGGTGGGAACAGGAAAATCTCAATTAGTATGGAACCAGCTATAAATGCTGCCTTATTCACTGTAAAGACTTAAAGTTGGACTTAGAATTCATTTCACTAAGATTCTGACAGACAGAGAGAAGCTGAAAACAGCACCCAATGCATTGCCCAGCATCAGCCCTGAAACCAGGCACAAGGCTGCTTTCCTCCCAGCCCTCACAAATTCTAAGATTGCCTTAATCACAGCCATTTTTATTATTTTTAAATTAGTGATATTGTATTTTTCTGTCTTTGGGATTCTGAGCCACCATTTCTTTTCCCCTCAACAACTGCAGGGAAGAGAAACTTGATTTTATCTTTAAGTGGAAGCTGGAACACCTGTATGACATCACATTTTACAGGGCCACAACAATCTCTTGCAGCTCAGACAGGTCAGGAATTATGCTGGGCCTTGGGACCTGCCTGGTTTCATTTATCCCAGCCCAGCATCCAAGCAGGAGCCACCTCCCTCCACAGGGCAGTGTGGGATTACGTGGGCTGCACTTGTCCCCCTTACCAACAATTAATCCATTTCTCTGCATGAAATCCTAGCAAAGGCAGGGGAGTAACTCGAGGAGAAAGGTGACAGCCTCAACAGATCATGAGGGGGTGTCATTTTATTGAAACACAATTTCCTAAATCAAGGTTTCCCTCTCCAGTGCCGGAATCAGACAAATCTGCATCAAGCACAAAGGAAAACTGACCACAAATAAGGAATGTGTCCTACTTCTCCAGCCTGATGCACAGCCCAACCTGCCAGCATCATCTGCCTTCAAAATAATTCATCTGTACCACTGCCACGTGCCAGAACATTGTCATTTCAGAGGAAGTCTGGCGTTTTAATTATATAGAATGCTGTAAAAGGTGTTATAATTCTAATTGTGCATTAAGAGAAGTGTCGTGATAGTAAAGATGTATCAGGTGATATTCAGGAGAACAATGCCAAGATGGGAGCGTGGAGGAGAGGCTGCAATTATTCCATGTAAGCTGGGATAGTTAATCATCGTGTTGGACTGGAGGAAGTTTCCTGGTTTGCATTTTAAAACAAGTTCTCGTCTCTCCTTTTGGCAAAGTGTCACTTTGCAGGAAGAGAGCCACAAGTTATTCTCACGGGCCCTGCAAATGAAGTTGAGAACAAGGACAAACCCAAGCCCATTGCCAGGGCAGGAGCTGGCAGGGCACAGCCAGGTCTCCGAGGACAGGCACTCACAGCTTGGAGTGCTCACACTGGCTCTGGGAGGGCTCAGCAAGGGGGTAACATTTAGGTTTACAAAGTTTCAGGAAGTAAATCCTTCTATCCATGAGTTAAGTGCAGAACCAGCTGGTTTTGCTGACTGACTCAAAAAAACCCCCAAACAAACTCAACCTAAAGCAACCCCCCTTGAGAGGCAGCAGCCTTTGTGAACAGGCAATTTGAGCGCAGTCTTTGGGAATTCAGGCCCTGAAGGAGAACATGAAACCAGAAACTCCAGGATTAGATCCAGGCAGGCTCCAGTCCTGAGGCTCAGGTGGGTTCTGACCTCGGCCGGAGGGAGAAATAACCTGACTGCCATGTTCAATAACGCAACATTAAATGCATTTTCTAAGCACACACACCTGCACAAAGGTGGCTCAGGAGTGGTGTCTGCAGGACAAAATGATACAGAGGTGAAATTGGTACCACTGGGGAAGAAAACCGTTGAGAAATTTGATTTAGAGTGAAGATTGAACAGCTCCAAGACATGGGAAATGACTGCCTGGCACACCATGGCCGGCGTGGGCCAGCCCCACACAGCAAACCCAGCCCTGTGGTGCCAGGACGAGCACTGGGCAGTGCCACCTCAGCAGTGCCGAGGGGGCACTGGGGACAGCTCAGGAACAGTTCAGGATCACCATGTAGAGACCCAGCCCTCACAGGAAGGAGCCTTCTGCCTGAAGCAGCTCTCCTTGGGATTTGGGTTCTGGTGGCACTGGGGCCATGGAGAGCAGGTTGGGGGAACACAGGTTTGTCCTAACGGGGCCCTTTGGCCGCTCTGCTGTGTGGACTCTGTAACAAGAACTCAAATCAAATCCCAGTGTTCCATCAACCTCCCCTTCCCAGCAGGGACCTCTCCCGAGGAGCTGTACACAGCTGCCCCACGGAGCTGCCCAGCTGGGAGCACAGTTTGAAGCATGGCTGGGAAGGGAATTGGTCCTCCTGCACTCAGGCACCATTCCCTCCTTCCCCCTGCAGTCAAACACACCCAGCACCACCCACTCTTCACACAGAGAGAGGCTGCCAACCCACGGAGAAGGATTTGCTCTGGCAGTGACAGCAGTGCCTCTTGTGAAGCTCCTGCTGAAGCACAGGGCTGGGGCTGGAGCCTCCAGGAACAGAGCTGCTGGAAATGATGCTTCAGAAGAGCCCAGCGTGGAGTTACACGAGGATACAGCAGGAGAAGATGAAGATGAGAAAGAAATTACAGCAGGGATGCATTGTTCCACAGCCCTAAATCCCTTCTGGGTCATAGTCCACTTGCTACTACCGGATGCACATTACTGGAATCCACGTGAGGAAACGCAGGAAAGAGATTAAAATGTTCAATCATTTGCAAGGGCTCCCCAGATGAATACCAGCGTGTGCTGGAAGAGCAGCTCTAACACGAAACACTGCGCCGGGCTCTAATCTTGCTGGAACACAGAATGAATTATGGGGATGGATGCAGCCAGCGTTTATCCGGCTACGGAAGAGCATTCCTGCAGTTAGCTCATGTGGGCACCTGTCCCAGCAGTACCTGCAGCACCAGTGGTGTCCAGGTGCCACACGTGGCCTTGGCATGGTCCCACAGGGCTTGGAGGAACAGCCAAACCACCCCTGAACCACCTGATCCACCAGGAACAGCCAAACCACCCCTGAACCACCTGATCCACCAGGAACAGCCAAACCACCCCTGAACTCTCTGATCCACCAGGAACAGCCAAATCACCCCTGAACCACCCGATCCACCAGGAACATCCAAACCATCCCTGAACCCTCTGATCCACCAGGAACAGCCAAACCACCCCTGAACCACCCGATCCACCAGGAACAGCCAAACCACCCCTGAACCACCTGATCCACCAGGAACAGCCAAACCAC
>VZRQ01009977.1:2053238-2105673 GCA_013397975.1 Machaerirhynchus nigripectus
ACCCCCCCCTGAACCCCCTGACCCACCAGGAACAGCCAAACCACCCCTGAACCACCTGGCCCATCAGGAACCACCCCCTGCCACCAGCCTGGGCCGGGCAGGGCCCACATGGCCACAGCACCTCAGAGACATCACACTGACAGAACCAGAAGCTACATTAACATAACAAGAAAAACCATCACCAGCATTAGATGGGAAGTTTCTTTGGAAAATTCTGCCCTGCAATCCTTTGGCAGTGCCCAGAGGGAAAAACTTCCACTTGTATTAACTCATTTCATGTCCATTGATTTTTGTTTTACCAGCTGGAACGTAACCATCCCACGCGGCTCCTGACCACCTTCCAAATGATCTGAGGGCTGGACACATCCCAGGAGAGGTTTCTGTTTGCTTTGTTTGTACTTTTATGAAGCATTGCTGCTTTTCCCTGGGATTTTATTGCCCTGTAAATGAGGATGCAATGCTGAAAGCTGCTTTTATTTTTGCTGGGACAGAGCTGAGTGGGAATAAAGCCAAGAGGAATGCACTCCTCCTTTCTCATTTTCCATGGAGAAACACTTGAGAGCATCTCTTTAAAAGCCTTCCTTACTGAAGACTTAATTTAACAGATGCTTTTATTTACTGATTTCCTTAGATGGGATGTGGAAAGTCTGCAGAGGCCATTCCCTCCAAGGATGCAGAAATCACAGCCCACTGGCAGAGCCTCCCAGTCCAGGGACCAAGAAACTGCTGAAACCCCATCTGCCTGAAGAGCTGTGGGAGCTGCATATTTGGAGGTGCCAAACAGGAAAATCAAAGAATCTGTGGCCACCAGAAGCCTTTTCCCTTACAAGAAGTGTCAGCATAACACTTTGGCATCCAGAAATCATCAGAAATGGACAAAACCTCCTGCAATTCAATTCCCCCACACGCAACAGGTCCCTGCCCTCCACGTGCTTTTCCTTTTTAGCCCCAGAGAGAGGAGTGGGAGTGGCAAACCGAAAAAAACCTAAATTTAAAACTCTTCAAATGTATAAAGCAGAACTTTTTCCTGGTGACTGCCAGCACACGTCAATCACTGCCTGTCAGTCCAACCCAACAGCACAGCCACAGCCGCCTCTTGTTACTGCACTCACTCCTCGTGGGTCCTTCCGAATTCCAGATATTCCATGATCCACCAAACCAAAGTCACCTCACAGCAACTGTGAGAACATTCATGGCACTTCCCGATTTTCCATGGCGAGGGATGCAGCAAATTTAAATTATTTAGCCCACATCTGTTTAATCAGAGACGGCTCCTGAAAGCTTCGTTAACTTGAAAAGCCATTGCAGCTTTTGGCTGGTTTTTCCCACTCTCCCACTCACAGTATGCCAGGCAGAACAACATCCTCCCACTCTCGGAGGGACGCTGCCCAGGACCTGCACACACTCCTTCCACACGGAGGGATGAGTCTGGCAAAGGGTTTGGCAGACAGCTCCGGGCTGGGGTTGCTTGCTGCAAATATGGACTGAGCCCAGAAAATGGGCTGAGCACCCACAGTGAGGCACCCACAGCCTTGGGGTTTTGTAGAACATCCCCAGCTTTGGGGATGCTACTTTAAGAAATGGGATGGATACGCAGGAAACAACTTTCTTCAGCTCTTTCATGGAATTGCTTGATTTTTACCCATGAAATCAGTTTCTCATTAAAACAACTTCTGTGTATTTAAAAATAGGAGACTGGAAAAATGTAGCTCCCTTCTAAAGGAGAGCCCCCATGGACTAGGAAAAACAGAGATATTGGAGAGTTTCACCACAGAAGAGGAAGCTGAAACCCTGGAACCCTCAGCCTGTACTGCCCATCCCTGTTGGGCAGATCTCTATAATTTCCCCCTACAACTTCCCTTGTTGTTGTTATTATCAGAGAATGGTTTGGGCTGGTAGGGACCCTAAAGCCCACCCAGTGCCACCCCTGCCATGGGCAGGGACACCTCCCACTGTCCCAGGCTGCTCCAAGCTCCATCCAGCCTGGCCTTGGGCACTGCCAGGGATGAGACACCCCCAGAACATTAAATCCAGATTTCAGCATCAATAAAAGATGAAAGCTTTAAATTTCCAGGGCATTCCACAAGTTGGTGTTTCAGGCCACTGGAGGCTTTCCTCAGTCTTACTCCTTCACATTAACACTCCCAGGGAGGCAGCTACACCGCTGAAACGTCATTTCTAACAAGTTTATGTTATATGGGAATCCTAAACGACCTTGATCAGGCACCTGCCTGATCCCAACCTGCTAAAAAGCTCTTCTGGCATGAGCTGCAGATTATTCATCTTATATCCAGGTGCATGCACAAAGCCCTGAGTCATGCACCACGAACAGATGGGAAGGATCTTATATTTATAACCTGCCATCTTTCTTTTTTTTCCTAGAAATTAATTTTTCATTAAATCACTTTGAAAAATCTTTGAATTCACTGAGTAACTTCATTCAAGGAGATAATCTAGAAAGGGCAGCTTTTTAACAAAACTGTTTGTGCTTAATCAATTAGCAAATTGACCCTCTGGATATTGGACAAAACACCCAGGGCAGGTGTGGCATTATCCCTTCTGGTTAAATCCGTGTTCCTTGTCTCTGGGAATTCCTACAGACATAATAACCATGGGTGTTAATTAAAAACAAGTAGAGGTGTCACAGGGAAGGTGTGACAGCAAAAAGGGGACAACCCCAGAAGTGGGACCTGTGCCTCTGCACCCGGAGAGATTTGCAAATTACAGATGATGCACAAGGAACAACTTTGTGGTGGGTGTTCTGTCAAAAGATTTCCAGGCTTGGAGTGGCTCAGGTGTTTAATTGCAGGGACAGTGCACTTGATGGGAACTTCAGTTGCCTGGGAAGAGCTGGGAGCAGAGCAGGAGCCCCAGAGGTTCCCAACAGAGTGCTGGGAGAAACCTCTCGTATTATATTATCATGTGTATAATAATTAATATAGAATATAAAAATACATAAGTAAGTGCCACTGGATGTGAGCTCCAATTGCCTGGGAACAGCTGGGAACAGAGTCTCAGCTGCTCACAACAGACTGCTGGGAGAAATCTCCTTGCATTATATTGTCATACACATAATATTATATTTACTAATTAATATCTAATATATTCACATGCAACTAATGTATAACAACATAGATCACATTTTTGCTTGGCTTATTGTTTCATCTACTATACAAATCAAACAACTCTTAAAAGAACCAACCGAAACTTGTATTTCTGAAACTCTCAGGAATTAGTTCAAAGGAGATGGGTTTGGCCCAGTCCCAGCCTGGCCCTTGTGGGAACAGAGAGTGGTGCCACCATCAGGGTGGTGCCACCATCAGGGTGGTGCCACTGGCAGGGCTGGCCTGGGTGCAGCAGCAGCACCCCCAGCCCCTGCTCCCACTCCCGACCCCCTGGGGATGAGCCCAGCCCACTCCTGCTGTTCCAAATGCTGAACGGAGCTTTTCCAAGCCTTGTAAAAATAACCACCCACAGCAAAGGTGCTGCCAAAGTCCATTATTTATACAGCAAAGCCAGGGAAATTAAGAAATGCCCACACTAAAATAGCTGCTTCCACTCGGGCTCAGCGAGGACATTTTAATTGCAGGGCCACACACGGCTCCTGCCCCCTCGTTAGTTCTCGTACTGCGAGGGAGATGAAAGGGGGAATTAGGGATGTGCAGGCAACCTGAATCCTGACATTTCCACAGGCACTGAGCTGCTCGGGTCAGAACACGCTCCATGCACAAGGGGGGTGGGTAAAACAGGCACAGATGACAAGCGAGGCCAGGCCTGGGGACAGCTGATGGCACATCTGGATATCCCGGGTACAGAAAAACCCCAAACTGGCCTGTGAGAAAACATCTCAGGTGTGTTAGTTCCACACATATGGGCAGGACAGGGCCAGAGGAAACAATTTAGCCCTAAATATTTTCCCTGTTGGCCTCCCACCCTCATGGGAGCCCTGTTATTTACATGCATGAATGATTTATTCCTCTATTACCAGTTACCTCCTTTGATTTAATACATTAGTGCCTTTTAAGTTATTTCAAGGCTACAATCATTTTAAAATTAAATGATCCTTTGAGTACCCTTTGGGAGCTGAATGCTAAACTGACAGTTCCATAATGCAAAAAAATGGTGGTTGTGCTCATTTTATTTAATTAAACTGTACTCTTGATCAAGCAAACCAAAAGGGAGAATATTAACCCTGGTTTTTACTTCTAGAAAAGGAATAAAATAAAAAACTGGAGATTCTGTTGTCATGGTCAAATGTTGTCTTTATTCAGCTGACAGCTTAAACTGCCGTGTCACGCAGCTGTAATTTGATTCAGCTTCTCCAAAGGTCCCCAAAAGAACATTTCTGAGTTTTACCCCGCTGCTGATCGATTATGTCCAAGTAGGAAACATTTTAAAAACTTTTCTCCCTTCAAGCTTTGCAAAAGATCTGAATTTAAATGGCACTTTCAAGGCTCTTTGGAGCCCAAGTACAACAGCAGCCCGGCTTTTGAAGAGCACACAAAAATACTTCTGGCCAGAAAGAAAGGAGTGAAGTGACAAAAAGAGGAAGATAAAAGCAATTCCAAGTCCCAAACCTACAGAATCCCCTCAGCCTTGGCCTATTCTTTAGAGCTAAACCTCATTTTGCAAATCAAAGGGCCAGCTGCTAAACTTGCCTTAAAAAAAGAGGTAGGTCCTGAATGCGGGGCTGAGAGAGCCCAGGGGACGCCAGCGCTGCCATCAATCAGTCCCTCAGGTCCTCCTGCTCCCACCAGGAGCCTCCCCATCCCTGGACCCCCAATCCCGGGGCTCCAGTGCCCAGGGATGCTCTCCCATCACTGCATCAGTGCCTGGAAAATAAAGCTCCTGGGAGGAGGCTTCACCCCCGGGAGGTGGCTCAGCTCCACTCGGGGCTGCACAAACGTTGTACCAAAAAAAGCCAAATGTCACTACTTAGAGACAGCAGTCAGCATCCTCACATACAGAATTAGGTGTTACTAGAAAAGGGACAAAACAAAGGGAAAAAAACCTTTCTCTTTGGACCAAACTTTTAAAAATCCCGAATTTCACATAGAAGCCTTCAAAGTCAATTAAAAACAATTCTCAAAACATTCCCAGCTTTCACTAGTGCTTAACAACATGTTTCCCTCTGTGAAAAGACACTTCAAGTTGGATTTGCAGCTCTGTCTGGATGTTTTATTTCCCTTTGTGATCTAAGTGATCGCTGCTTTGTAAGATTTATCCTGGGCAATTAATATATCAAGCAGAGGATCGCACGAGGGATTTCCCCAAAGAGATTTTGGCAGCTTGGGGTTCACTGGGAGCTCCTGCCCGTAGGTCTCAGCCCTCTGGAAGTTATTAAACAGCACAAGGATGTCACAAAATTAAAGTCACTCAGTTAAAATGAACGTGGCACTTCATGCACCCAGAGCCAGCGTATGTTCCACCTGATAAAAATCTCAGCCCTCCAGCCCCAAACAACAGGTGTTGGGTGATAAAAGTCAAGACAAAAGTGCTAAAGCCTCTCACATACCTTCCTCAATTTCTACAGCAACGGAGCTGTGACAGAGGGCTCCTGACTGCTCAATTTGATGGCCAGGCAGACTTATAAAAGCGGAGTTTCCTAGGGGAAGCCATAATGAAATCAATGCACTCATGAATATGGATGGCGGGCCGGGGCCATCTGTTCGCCACCAACATCTTTTCTTACAACAAGTTTCAAATATTTCGCCAGAGACGTCGTATCTTCATTTCCACGGATAAAATTAGACCTTGGATTTTCAGCATCTCCGGTCATTAAGTGCTATTGTTATGGAAATGTGGTTTTTTTCCTCCACTGATAATCAGAAGATTGAGTGATAAAACAGTTTGACAAAGTTCAGGTGGAGATTTCATCGAGGCTGTGGAGGAGCTTCACAATATTGACAGTCAGGGCACGCCGTGTGTAATGTAAATATAACTTCTCTGTCCTCCCCCCAGGGAACAAGAGCCTGGGATGTCCTGCCCTCGTTTGTATCCTACATCCATCTGATTTCCTTTCATTTTCAGAGAAAACATCATAAGGCACTTTTATTCTGCATTCACCAGGCTGGTGCTGATTTGCACGTGGGGAGCGGGCACGGCTGGAGGAGCTGCTGTTCCGGGCTCTGCATGGAGATGGGAGAGATCCAGGAGCTCCTGGGGTTTGCCAGGAAAGCCAGGGGGGGCCTGGGCCGTGTCTGCATTCCCAGATCCTGCTCCCTCTCCCAGTGCTCACTGTGGGGAAGCTGGGCCTGAACCAGGCAGGGCTTACCCAGCCCTGGTGGGAATCAGAGAGCTCCTGAGTGGCAGAAGGCAAGGTGTGGGAGTGGGAAACCCAAACCACTGTGGGAACAGACACTCCAAACCCCGGAGAGGAGACAACTGACAGGGGATGTTATCAGCACACAAATATTTTAAGGGCAGGTGCCACGAGGAGGGGCCCAGACTCTCAGTGGTGCCCAGCAACAGCAGAAATGGCAATGGGCACAATGAAACATGAGAAGTTCCAGCTGAATATGAAGAAAAACTCTTTGCTTTGTGGATGGCAGAGCCCTGGAACAGGTGCCCGGATTGGGGAGTGCCCTTCCCTGGAGAAAGCCAAACCCAGAGTGATCCTGCAGGACCTGCTCTGGGTGAACCCTCTGGAGCAGGGATCGGACTCGGTGATCTCCAGGGATCCCTTCCAGTCTGGGGTTCTGGGAATCACAAACCCTGTGGCAGCAGGAGCAGAGCTGAAGTCTCTCATAGGAACGATCTGTCTAAGGCAGGTTGCTATCAATTACTGTGTTCAGTGTTAATTAATAATCAGCTCTTGGTTACTCGGAGCAACCGTGAAGCTGAGGCAGCCCAGATGAACAGAATTCCAACTGCTCCCAAAGAAACGACTCTAAGAACACACTCACAGGGAAGGGAGTTGGCTCAGAGTTCTCCTGCTGGGGTCCCACCAGCCTGGCCAAGGTCAGCACCTGCTCCAGCCCCGGGGGCTCCAGCAGTCCTACATTTGATGGCACACTTGGTTCCAAACCAGAGCAGATACATGAGGTGTCCTGTGGTGAACACTGGGAAAGAAAAAAAAAAAAACCAAGAAAAAAAAATTAATTTAGGTTTTAAAAGTTTCAATCCCACAATATTCCTCTCCATTTCAGCCTAGTGATAGTATTTATGTGGCTGTTAAAAAAAAATTCAAAGTAAACTGAAATGAAAAGATATGGGAGTAAAAACATTAAAATCTAATATATCCAGATAGTCAAGATTTTCTAAATAAACCTCAAAAGATACTTGCCCAAACCTTTTGATTTCATTGAAGTGAAAATGAAATATCGAAAAAATGCCCCAAGTGCCTGCTGGGATCCCCCAGGGACACTCAGCCCAGCCACGCTCCCACCTGGGGATGGAGAACAGCCTGGCTCATGGCTGGGGCTCATTTCCCAAATTAATTTCTGCAGCTGATCCCAAGCATGGGTAACCTGGGCAGGTTCTGCCATAAAAGCTTCTCCATTTGCATCCAAATTCTGGGCATTATGCTCAACCTGCTCATCCCCTTCCACTCAAAGGTGCAGCTTGCTCAATTTGCATAATAACTATCTCCAGCTAATTATCCCCATTTGTTCATGGAAGCAGCCACTTTCTGTAGGGCTTAAAATTACCATAAACTGTGCATAAGATCAAGAAAACACCGATTTATCTGATTAACAGTGAAGGAGTTTGTGTGTTAATTAGCAGGGGATTGCTCTGGAAATGCATTCAGATGTTCTAAGGATCAGCTCACCTGACACGAGCCCTGAGCACCTCTCAGCTGCTGCAGCTCAGGGCTGATGCAGAGGAGAACCAGAAGCTCTAAGAGCAATGGGTGAGGCCAAGGAAGCAGCCAGGGAGTCACCATCCTGGGAATTCCTGTTTGGAAAACAGCCACACACTGTGTGGGCACTGCAAAGTTGCAGAAACCTCTGGGAAGTGACTTAAATGGGAGAGTTGGAGAAAAGTGAGCTAGAAGTGCTTGCAGCAGTGTGTAGGTGAGCTCAGCAAGCTTCCCTGCACTGAAAACGGGCAGTAAAATTTGTTTTCCACATTTTTTGATGGAGTTGGGGACAAGTTTTTAGTACAGGTACAAAACTGAGGTCCTGTCTCCTGGAGAGCTTCAGTGCCTCGCTGATATTCTCACTCTGCTCAGTAAGCAGCTGCTACAGCCTCCCCCTTGCAGCAGCTGTCAGAGCACTTCCCATAATATTCATGGATGCTCCATGTTTTCCAGCAGCAGGTGGTACCATTTCCGTATCTGCAAACTATCAGCATTCAAATCCAGATTTTTCTCCTTAATAGCTACTACACAGCTACAAACTGTTATCTTTCCTACACATGTTTTTAATACCCCCAGTAAAAGCTGAAGTAGGGACTTGTATTTAAGGAAAAGATGTTCCCATGAAACTTTAAGTGAGAATTTCACAGTGGGAAAAGATTAGGATAATGCAGACTCTCTAGTATAGAGCCATTTACTCTCCATTCTTCCTGTGCCCCAGAAATAGCTTCCTTAATTTTCACTCTGGGGCTCCCACAGGCACCCATGTGGGTGCTGGGAATTGGACAAACTCCTAACACAGCTTACTCCAGCCAGAGGAACTCGGAGGATACAAAGAACAAAAGAAAAGCAGATTGCACTAAACAGTTTCCCTTTTAAAGATCCCAAACCCTTTAAAAAGAACTGAAATGTGAAACCCAAACCAAAATAGTTATTTGCTGCCTTTCCATCAAAGCCAATGTTAACATTGAATGGAAGTGGGCAGCTTTCAAGCCAACAGTCATGTGCTGCACTGAATTTCCACAGAAAACAGGTCCTCTGTCCATCTCCTTAAAAATCCATGGAATTTGAGCACAACCCCTTCCCTGGTAAAGCCATGAGACACAGAATGTGGTTCCCATAAACTGCACAGCCATAAATCTTTATTTCCTGGTGGCATGATGGATGTCATAAGACAATGGATTTAACAATTCCTTTTTGCCAACCAGCTCCCTAATTTCTTAGGAAATCCTTTCTGGGTTTAAGGCATGTCTTAAGGAACTAATTTTCCATAGGGATCCTGAAACGAGCTGGAGTGTGATTGCCAGGGAATTAATGGAGTCATTGTGCATATTTTTGTTCTTCATTTCCCCAAGAACAATGAGAACCTTCCAGAGAGATAATGAAGAATATCAAAGGCATCTTTCACATCAGGTGAGGCTCCCATCACACACCAACCCCGCACAGCTAAAAATTAAATGGCAAAACCTGTATCAGCTGCTCTCCAGAATTGTTTTCCACATCAATAAAGGAGCAAGTCAGAAAGAAATAACAACTCACAATGGCCAGAGGTGTTGCTGCTTTTCAGCAGTCTGCTGGAATCACTGGCCTGGCTGTATGTGTGGGCACAACACTGAGAATTATTCCTTCCCTGTCTGTGGCAGGGGGTTGGAACCAGAATTCCAGAATCACTGAGGCTGGAAAACACCTCCCAGCCCATCGAGTCCAAGCTGTGCCCGATCCCACCTTGTCCCCAGCCCAGAGCCCTGAGTGCCACCTCCAGGCCTTCCTTGGGCACCTCCAGGGATGGGCACTCCAAACCTCCCTGGGCAGTGAAGAAATTCCTGATACCCAACCCAAACCTGCCCTGGCACAGCTTGAGGCCCTTTTCTCTTGTCCTGTGAGATCCAGTGGCTGTTGAGTCCCTTCCAACAGAACCATGCTGTGGTTCTGCTCACCTCCCACCTCCCTCTCCTTTCATCTCCAGCTTCCTGGAAATGGTGGCCACTCATTCCATCCCTGCAGCACACCCTGCCCAGGCACAGACACTGCCACCATCATCATCATCAGTCATCATTTTCTGCCCAGGGCTCCCAAAACCACACCCCTGACAGCAACACACCCCTGCACAGGCTCTGTTACCTTCACTACACACCTGCCCAAACACCAATGAGCCAAGTGCAGCACCAGCTCTTTGATTTTCATGCAAAAAAATGGCTTTTTAAAATGCAAACCAGGTCTCCATCCCATCCTCCTTGGGCAGAGTGAGTGACAGGGAGAGGTGCTCACCCAGCCTGGTTTGGGGGTGGCAGATCAGGTGATGCAGATTAGAAAATCCAACTATTTTCCACAAATGCACTTTCTGCAGAGACTGTTCTCGGGCACAAGGTTGATTTTGATCTTAAAGACTAAAGAAACATCAAAGGGAAATAGCTGTGGGTATACAGCAGTGCTCCTGGAACAAGCAGGGGCTCATGAATACCAATATCTAAATGTTCAGTGTAGATACTGTACCTCTGTGTGCAGCTTACACTGAGAGCCCCCCTGAGCCCTGCCCTGCTGCCCCTGCAGCCCCAGGGACACCTGTGACCACCTGTCCTTGGGTTCCAGCAGAGCCCAGGCTGCACCTGAGGTTCTGCACCCAGCTCTTGTCCCATCCCAGGGCTTCTCCCTGTGCCCACCTGGGATTTTACTGCCCAGTTCAGGCTGGGCTGGGCTGCACAGGGGATTTTAGGTGGTGATGGTTTGTAAGGGCAGCACTGGGGGCATGGGACTGTCAGCAAAACCAAGATACAGCAAAAATGATCGTGAACCACGGCTGAAACCAAAAGGACAATCATCAAAAATGGCCAAATTTCCCTTAATTTCTCAGCAAGACGTGCAGCAAAAAAGCAAAGCTGAAAGCTGGGTTTAAAGCACAGGCCTTTACACGGCTTCCCAGGAAGGATTTCCCAGAGCAGACAAAATTCATTTTGATTTATCCTCTGCACTGTTGTTTTTAGCTGCAGCTGGAGAGCAGAGGGGGAGTTTATGACTTCATTTAAAACTCTTCTGTTTCAGGCTAGCACTCAGCAGCTCCGAACAGCTCTTTGCAGTTGCCTTTACAGAGCAGCATCACTTCTAATCTCACCCCGAGAAAACACTTGTAAATCTGCTAAATGACTCGAATGTGCAGTTTTCTCCCTCTCAGTTTGGTGGATCATTGTCTCACATGGTTCCTCTGTCCAGTCAGATTTTCAAAGCAAGTTTATAAAACGAGCATCTGTTGATAATCTAGTATGTCTGGAAAGAAAATATTTGTGTTTTCCACACAATTCTGGGAAAACCTTGACACTTGTAAACAAGCAGGGAATGTGACAGCAGCAATTGGTCTCTGTTAACAACAAAATACAAAGGAAGGGAAATACGAGCAGGAAAGGTGTATCTGTGCATATTTAATATAGTTTTTGTAGCCAGGCACTTCCATGAAGTTTGACTCAGTGTTGTAATTAAAATGTTCTGTAACGGTGGCAATTACCCCATCAGGTAAGGCACAATGGATGGCAGCACAAACCTACAATCTAATGATTATTTCCAACTTGCATTTCAATTTTTGTGCATTTTAAGCACCTCCCTCGTGCCTGGGAACAGGGATTTTTAACAGGGTCCAACACGTGACAGCGCAGCCCCAGCCAGGAATAGTGGGATTTTTGTTATCTCTGCTCTTCCTTCTTGATAAACTGCAGCCTTTTAAGGAGAACTAATTCTAATAGAGCAAGTGATGAAATTTAATCCCATTAAACCCCACCTGAGCACACCTTGATGGTGCAGAGTGCTGCAAGAGTGAGGCGAGAGGCAAAAGGATCTCGCAGCCCTCCCACACCACAGAGCATCTCTGCCTTCAGGAGCACAAACTCTGGAAACATCTGGAAACCAACTCAGGTGCCACAGAAACGACAGAGCCCCTTCCCTTTGCAAACGGCTTTGAGGCACATTGACCTTGGGGTGCCGAAATTTCCTTTTTGGGGGAGAGTGGGGTGTTCAGACCTACATTAAACCAAAGTAACATAAAGCATCAGACTATTCCTGCAATTCAGAGAATTCTGGGGCTTGGAGCCTTTGCAAAGCGTTTTGAGTGCTGCAGGAAGATGAATTATCTCCCGTTTTTTGTCTCAAACCCTGATGTCATGTCTGGAAAAACACTAAACCCTGTCAATTCTTTCCATCTTCCCAGGTTCCAGCAGTCCTTTTGCAAGCTCGTCCAGCAAGAAAATAACCCCTTTCACTTTGGAAAGGGGCAATAAAGATGATGGATGCTTTTTGGAGTTTATTTTTGCTGTGTCCATAAACATTCCCCTAATAGCTCATCACAGCTGACGAGGAGCTTGGCGGAGCCAACTGCTGTTGACTGAAAATATCTGACAATTTTTTTCCCCAAGCTTGCTGTACAGAAGGAATTATTTATATTTGAATAGCACTCTCCTGTGATCAGGAAATAGCTGTGTATTTGTCAGAGTTAACGCAGGGCCCCGCCACGCAGGCACTGATAATGAGCTTTTATTAAGAAATCCTATTTTAGTCCCTTTCACTCCAGTCCCTCTCTCCAGAGGGACCAAGAGAGGCCTGAGATGTTTCTCTGACACACTTTATTTTCCCCTACACACCAAGAGAATTAAATCACTGAACCAAATTCAAGGCAAGAGCTGAGGAATCATCCCCTTGATTTTCTTGTTTACCCCCAGGATGCTCCAAAGGCAAAAGAGAATCCCAGAATGGTTTGGGTTGGAAGGGACCTTAAAGCTCATCCAGCTCCAGGCAGGACCTTCCACTATCCCATTCCTCCTCTCCTTGCTAAAGATCATTGTAATGATACAAAACGGTTTTAAAAAAGCTGCTTTTGGATAATTATTTTTTCATTATTATTTTATTTTTTTAAATGTCCGTTGTTATCTTTCCACCCTTAAAGAAAATCACACTAAAGAAAATGAGACACGCCCAAATGTTGATGTTTGACACTCTGGAGAGAGAAATAAGGGCAGCATTTTAAAATACCAACATTTATAGTGATTCCTGGATTTCTGGGAGTGAAGCAAAGGTGAAAAACAGCAGCAGGACACCAAAAACCATCTTGGAGCAACGTCCACAGCAGCACAGCCTGCACATCCAGAGGGAACAGACAAGAGCATGGCATCTCCCAGCTCTGCCCTCCGGAACATGGAAAAGGACATTGGGGAGCCACCACCCTGCCTGCCCTGCTGCCTCCGTGCTTCCTGCCCTCGATACGGGACAAAATGTGCATTTCTTGGCCACAGGTGATAATAATGTATTTAATACCTGGCACTCCCAGTTTTCTCCTGCCTTTAACTATTCCTTGCCTTGCTCTGGAAGCAGGCTGAGGAAAGCAACGTGCAAGGCAAGCACGCTGCTGTCACTTAGCAACCTGAAACAGGGCTTGGAACAAAGATCTTTATTTCTGGAACCATTTAACAGTGGTGCCTGAGCCGGGCTGAGGTTTTGGGGATGGCACAACCCCAGTCCCTCTTGCTGCTGCTCCTCCCCAGGGCTATCCCTGTCCCTGCAGCTTTTCACCCTCACCTAAACCTCCGAAACTTTATGGCAAAGAGCAGGAAGCAAATGTTAATAAAAACAGGACAACTGGCATTAATTTGTGACTGTTTCAGCCAATGGACTCCAGTGTGCCCAAAGCAGAGTGCTGAAGCAGAGAACAGCTCCCTTTATGCCCCTGCAGAGCCCACCAGCTGCCCTGCCTGTCCGGGGTATCCTGGGATCTCTTCCTCTCCCTGCCCTCACGGCAGTGCCCAAGGAGAGGGCACCAGGCCCCGCTGAGCCTCCGGAGCGGAGGGGCCCGAGCCCAGCGTGAGGCTGCCCCGGGCAGCCCTGGCACCGGCTGGGCAGGTCCCTCCTGACCCGTCAGGCTCCCCAGCCATGCCCACAGCCCTGGGGGAAAACTGGAAATGCTCAGCACTAAAGCCCTGGCAGCTGAGGGTGCCACCTGCCCTGGGGGCCAGGGCAGCTCCCTGATCCTGCAGCGAGGCAGGAGTGCCAGGCCTGCCTTCCTCACCAGGTGGGACAGCCAAGAGCCTCTGCTGACTGCACTGGGTCTTCCTCTTGCCTGAGCCAGGACATGCTTAATTACTGCCAGCTTTAATTACTGTCCCAGCCTCCCAAAGGGCTTTAATTCTCTCAGATTTCACATCTCAGCCCAACTCCTTCCCGGCTGCTGTGGCTGCAGCAGCTCCCGGACACCTCTGGGCTGGAGCAGAACTGAGAATTCACATAAAGGGAATGACCCTGGTTAAACTGGAAATTTGGGGGTGCTGCCTGCTCCCCACCACGGTTGAAAGCTGCTTTAATGGGCAATTTAAAAGCAAGCATCCACCAGAAATTTGTCATTTATCAAATGCTGCTGCCCACTGCTCACCCTTCTCTGCTTGAATCCTCCCCATATACACGAGGGGAACTAATTTAGGTATATCCCTGGTAAACCAAAATACCTTGGTATAAAATTAACACAGGCAGGACAGCGTAAAATACAGAGAGAAAAATGGAAAAGGGAACTAAAGGATCCACAGCCATTACTACACCTAAAAAGCCAGATTTGCCTTCTGAATATTCCTCCTCAAGGAAACACTCAGGATGACTTTTACCTCTTGAAACCCGTTAAGCAAACTGAACAATTCAAAAAGCAATAAGAGAATGTAAAATAAATGCTATAATGTGGCAGAGCAACCCTGTGAGCCCTAACTACAAAGCGCTGCCTCTAATCAAAGCCTAATATTCTAATTCAAACTATTATTATTATTACTATTATTATTGCTATGTTTCTCCTGCTATCTTGGTAAAAACCATTTCTGCTTATGTATTTTTAACAATTTCTGTTAAAGACAATCAAAAATGCCATATGTGATCAATGATTTACAAAAATTAAGCCTGAGTTTGTATTTAAAATCCTGTCACTGGGAAGCATCAGTTCACTGCATTTTGCCAAGTCACAACAAAGATGAATTTTAAGATGAAGTTTTCCCACACAAATATCCAGATACACTTCATGGGGAATGAAAAAATTTATTGTTGGCCTCATTTTATAATGAAACAGAGTCAGATATGAGCTACCCAAAACACAGAGCTCTGACAGCAATTTACAGGCTTTATATGCAAGTCGAGTTAATCCTCTAAGTAGACTTCCAGTTCCTGCAGGAGACGGGAATTAGGTGGCATTTGAGTTCCTATGAGAAATCTGGAGCTGTCTGGCTCACTGTGAGTACAGGCAGGGAGTTTAGGGTGAGACAGGAGAGGTGCCTCAGCCACCTCACTGCTAAATCCCACTGCCACACAAGTCCAGCAGCTTTGGTGATGGCCAAATCCTGCCAGCGCTGTCCTGGGAACAAGCAGGATTTCCCCAGCCAGGATGGCAAAGCCTGCCTGATTTCACCTCCACTGGGCCAGTTCCCAGCCCCTGTCCCTTAGTGATCCCCTGGAAGCATGCACCAGCCCTGTGGAGAATGACCCTTCTTGGAGGATTTATACCCTGGGCCTGTCAAGGCTTTAGCTTTGCCTGCAGCGGGACTGGAAACTGTCCTTGTTAAACTTGGGATTCAGGCAGTTTCAATTTGAAAGCCAAACAGGAAAAAGGTTCTGAGTGAAGTGCTTGGATCAGAACCCGGGAAGAGGCACCAGAGCAGGACAACACAACCACAAAGCAAACGTGGAGCACAGCACAAATGAGCAAAGTTACTATCAGAAACATTAACAAGCCATGCCCAAACGCCATTTCCTTGTTGCAATCACAGTTTTTAGTGGGGTTTTACACATCAGATGGGCAGAGACTGTGCCACCCTTGGAGGTGCCGTGCTGTGCCACACGTCCGGGTGACCGAGTGCAAGGAGAGCTTTCCTTGGAACCAGCATTAATCACCAATGGAGCCAGTTTAAATGCACAGCAGGAAGCACTTTGCCTTACAACAACATTAGTCAGGCCACGTGCAAGTTGTCTTCAGTGAAATTTTCATTAAATAAGATTCAGGCCTGTTGGAAATCGATAGGAGCCCTTCCATTGACTTTGGTGGGCGTCGTAGGAGGCTCGTGCTGCTGCCACACCACTGAGGGAAATGGGCTCCCATCGAACCAATTTATATTGCTTAAATTAATTTGCCACACGTTAACTATGAAGATCTGCAAAGAACTCTACTCCTTCCTGTCCTCTTTAAACCCTGTACGCATTTTCCTTGGTTAAAACATGCAAAACACTTGACAGGCTCAGCCAAATCCCAGGCTGGCAACACTCTACAGGTTTACCCATGGTCTCCTGGTGCCACTGTTCAAAAACTCCCTGAACATAATATCTGAAAGAAATCACAGGTCAGAAATTAGACAGCTTACAATTTATCCTTACCTCCTATTCACTTTTGCCCTTCAAAAGAACTCAGCCCTAGGGAGCTGACAAATAAAGATAAATTACCCCTCTGCAGCGTTCTCTCTAACTAAGCCATTGTAGTGATTAAATGAACCTTAGCAGCCAAATTCAGCTTTGATAGCTGAAATTGGGGGGAATTTTTTGCCTTTTTTCAAATACAAAGCTTGCAGCTTCCTGGGAGGAAGGGCTGAATTCAAGAAATTTCCTGGGTTAGCATTTTGGGGCAGTTACAGGTTCATCTGAACGGGCTCAGTCACGTGTGGTGGGTGCTGAGGTGATTGATGGGTGCATCTCCAAATGTCATTATGTGGAATAATAGCTGGCAGTGTCCAAGGCCAGGTTGGACAGGGCTTGGAGCAACCTGGGATAGTGGAGGGTGTCCCTGACCACGGGAGGGGGTGAAATGGGATGGGGTTTGGGTTTCTTCCAGCCCCAACCATTATGGGATTCTTTGATCTATAAAAGCCCTTCGAGGCCTCCCCCTCTCCAGGCAAAGCCTCTTCCAGGGATGGGACCTGTCACAGCATTAAGGACACCACCACAACATGGCATTGATTCCTCCTCCTCATTGCTTAAAAAGAAACCCTGAAGAACAACTGAAAACACCAAAAAAAAAAAGAGTTCAGAGAAAAACTGAAAAATGTTTGAGCTAGTTTAGCAGGAAGACTGAGCGATGGCTTATTAAATGGGCTTGATTATTTTTAGGAAAAAAAACCAGCACTGGAGGATTCTCCAACCTCACACTGGAAGCTGCAAGGGGAATAAACATCTGGATGCTGGAAAAATTCAAATGAGAACGTCCAAGTGAACTCAGCAGCAAATAACACCTGAGCAACAAGCTGAGCAGCAGCGACTCCACCATCACCAGGCGTGCTGGAACCAAGCCTGGACACCTCTAATTTCGGACCTGTCACGTCTCTACAAGAAACACATTTCTAGGCACAGGTATTTAGGATGAAAGCAAGTGAAGAAAGTGTGCAACTATATACACCTAATATATACACACATCATATTGCATATATATAATGGACAATACTATATACATATATTGTACACTATATAATATACAGGAGGGAGAATAAAAAGTTTGTACACCTGCATGCTTCATTTAGAAGGAACTGCAGTGAGATTTAGTAAAACAAGGGGTGTTGTTGTCCTCTAGAAAACCAGAATTTCATCCAAGCAGAGCAAAATAGGTGCTGCACTTGCAGTTTGAGGTTTGAGACAAGACAAGTCTCATTATCCTCCTTTTTAGCCTGAATTCTGTTGTGCTCAAGAGATCAAGGTGCATAGAGAAAAATATATTAAAAAAGAGGATATTAACCCACACACACTTTTGCCCCTTCCAATAACTCTAAGAACTCATTAGGTAAGCTGTGCTGCACTGGTAATTAGGTTCAGAGTTGGTGTCACTGTTGTAATGGGTTATTGATCACTGAAGTTCTCAAAGAACTTCATGGTTCTGGGAGTTTGGGAAAAAAAAAACCAAACCCCATGAAATGAGTGCTAGCCTTGCTAAATTTGGTTTTCATTACATATTACAAGTCTTGTTACACTCCCCAACCCGAAGCTTTCATTTCTCCCCAGCAACAGTTTTATTTTAAGCTTTCCTTCCCCAGACATCTCTGTTGGCCATTTGGGCTGGGGATTAGATTTTTCACCTGTCCCAGGATTATTGGGAAGAGCTATTTTTTTCTTTTCTCAGGGTGTTTTAAGAGACAACACATGCCTGGGGATGCAAAAATAGGCTGTGGGATGGTGTCAGCTGCCAGGGCCCCTGTGGTGGTCTGCACACTGAGACCACAGTGTTTATACCATGTATGTAGATGTGATCTATAAATTTGTCCAAATATATCTGTATATATGTATAGATATGTTTATAAATGTCTCCAAAAATCACATCCACATTTTTAAATCCCACCAGGGATGGGGATTCTACCCCTGCCATGGGCAGCCCCTCCCAATAACCCTTTCAGGGAAGGAAGTTCCCCAGTACCCACCCTGAGCTCCCCTGGCCCAGCCCGAGGCCGTTCCCTCTCCTCCTGTCCCTGTTCCCTGGGAGCAGAGCCCGACCCCCCCGGCTGCCCCCTCCTGTCAGGGACTTGTGCAGAGCCACAAGGGCCCCCCTGAGCCTCCTTTTCTCCAGGCTGAGCCCCCTTCCCAGCTCCCTCAGCTGCTCATGGGGCTCCAGCCCCTTCCCAGCTCCGTTCCCTGCCCTGGACACGCTCCAGCCCCTCAATGTCCTTCCCATGAGGGGCCCAAACCTGATCCCAGGATTAAAAGTGTGGCCTCAGTGCCCAGCACAGGGGCAATCTCCCAATTTCCCACCAACCCAAACCTTGCCATTGCTCCTGAAAGCAAATACCAATCCCAGGGATCTCCTGCACCAGGAACGGCCCGTGGGCCCCTCCACAGTGCCCATCCATCTCTGCCCACTGCAGTGCCCATCCATCTCTGCCCTCCACAGTGCCCACTGATCTCTGCCCACCACAGTGCCCATCCATCTCTGCCCACCACAGTGCACGGGCTTGATTGCAGATTGCATCGGTGCCAAGTGATCGCTACATTTAATTAACGCATTATAAATTGCCAGGTAATTGTTCTGTGCATTTTTCCACTCGCAGCTCTGTCACTGTTGAAACCCTGTGAGGGCTTGATCCAGACATGGAAGAGGGGAAGATGACGCCACAGTGCCCTTCAGGCCTGGAAGAAGATGCTGCAAGACGCAGTAATCAATTAAATGCTGAAGGAAGACTGGAATAATCACAATTACAGGGAACAGAATCCCCAACAAAATTTCAGAGCTGCTCCAGCAGCCTGCAAGGGACACTTTGCATCCAGGATGGTGAGGAGAGAGACAGGAGCTGCTTGAGGGAAGGGGTTTGGTTTCCCACTGCAACAATTCCCAACTGCTTTATTCTAATTGCACTTACCCAGCGATGCCAAAGCTGCTGCCAAGGCAGCAACAAGAGAAGGGCAGAGGAAGTTTGTGAGCAGAAGCTGCCCGGCCGGGAAGCGCCAGCCTCGGCCAGGGGTAACTGTGCATTAAGCAAATTGCCATTTGTTATTCTGTTATTTTTTGTCAGCTTAATGGCAAAGCCAAAGGGCTCTTTGCTCTTTAACACTGCCATGGCTAGGGCTGTGTTTTAAAATGCTGTGTAATTATATCAGGAAGCACACCTCATCTCCCAGTCTGAGCTGGCGGGACGCAGGCAGAGAACGGTGTCCCAGCCATCCCAGTGGCTCATTCCCCTCTCCCAGCCCTCCTGCAGCAGGAACCAGCAGGGCTGCACTGGGGGCTTGCTGGAATCCTGCAGAAACCTGAGCTGGAAGAAGCTTGAAGCCACATCAGACTTTTTCAGTCTGTGATGGAGAAAAGCAGCTCGATGTGTCCACAGGGACAGGTGGCTCCTGGCCTCAGCCACCCTGCCCTGTGCTGAGGGGAGGCCACGGGCTGATCCCAAGGTTTGCCCTGGCAGATTTCCATGACCACAAAACCAGAACATTGTTTTTAAAGCACAAGGTGATAATAACCATAAATAACAGGCTGTGCTTTCATAGGGCACATAACAGGGCAATAAATCTTTCTCCTAGTTTGTTCCCTCCATTTGAAACTAAAAGAGGAGAGTATTAGGTGAGATATTGGGAAGAAATCGTCCCCCGTGAGGGTGGGCAGGCCCTGGCACAGGGTGCCCAGAGCAGCTGTGGCTGCCCCTGGATCCCTGGCAGTGCCCAAGGCCAGGCTGGACGGGGCTTGGAGCAGCCTGGGACAGTGGGAGGTGTCCCTGCCATGGCAGGGGTGAAATGAGATGATCTTTAAGGTCCCTTCCAACCCAAACCATTCCATGACTCTACAAATATTTTATTCCAAACAAAAGATTTTGTACATTTCCTGTAGTGCTAAAAAGATCCTGAAGTTGTGGATCTTCTCCAGAAACACTGAAGTGCAAGAAATCAGAACTCCCTTCTCTGAAGTTATCTAGGTAAGTATTTAAGAACTAAGATTTAAAACACTCATTTACATTTGTTAATTCAGGGTTGTTCAAACTATTATGAGAATTTCAAAGAGGAATAAGAATTGAATAGCTTAAGAGCATCCTTTGAAAGCAGAGATATTACTTGCCTGCAGAATTTTCTCCCCCTAATCAGCCCACAAAGAAGAGTTGTCATTTCTATCTAGTTCACCAGCAGATACGCTTTCGTTATTAAATATTAAATCTGAGAGAGCAGAGATTCAATTCAGAAAAATATAGTTCAATCTGCCAAATTGCTACCTCCATGAATTATATTGTGAACATATTTTGATAAAAAGGGGGTTATTTAAAGATGCAACCAAGTCTGGTGATAAATGAGACCCTGTTTCAGTTCACGTCTGCAAGTTTTAACTCAATAAATATATATCTACACGGCAAATTTTCCTTTTCTTTTTCAACTCTTCTTTGTTTTTATTTTTGCCTTTTAGATAGATGTTTGCAATAAGAAGCAATATTTATTGTACCTAGAAATTTTAATATAAAAACCACAGAGGAAGCAGCTATCTGGAGGGAGAGCAACACAGAAAAAAAAGAAATTACTGTAAATCTGTTACTAACTAGGACTGAGCAAATAACTCATTGTGAATAATTCACTCAAGAAACAGAGCCTCTTTCTATGCTCACAATCTAATTACAAACAATTTACAAACAAGCTGTGATTTCCTTGTTTTCCTGTCAGTTATTTGACTTAGTTCAGTGACTTCATTCTTGTGAAAGCAACAGCTCCAGCAACAGACTGGGAGAGTCCTGTAAGGAAACCAATGTTTTGTGGTTTAATTTGAGCAGAAATCCTCAGTGTCACTGCCCAAATCCCACCTCTCCTGCTGAGACAGGGCTGGGAGCAGCCTGGGACAGGGGAAGGTGTCCCTGTCCATGGCAGGGGTGGCACTGGACGAGCTGTAAGGTCCCTTCCCACCCAAACCAGGCTGGGATTCTCCGATCCCAAGCGCCCAGCCAGACGTGGCACAGCCTCACACACCCCATCCCTATGTGCAGGGCACCTCCCTGGGCACAAACATGGACTGTGGGGGAGCCAAAGCCCAACAATCCCATGGGATTGGTGCTGACAGGGCTGGGCACCCCACGGGGCACCCACAGGGCCTGGCTGGAGGCAAGCTGCACCTGCTTTCCTGCAGGATTTTACAATTCTCTCCACAAAACTAAATAGCCCTCACCCCAATAAAAGGGCATTTAACTTTTGGTTTTACAGGGGCTTTTTATGTGCATTATTGCAATCCAATTTCATTCACTCCCTGCTAGTTGAACTGGCACTCGTTTCGGGCTGAAGTGATAACACATAATAGCCCCTTTCAACTGAATTGCTGAACAAAAGTCCAAATGAGCCCCTGCTAGAGCAGCTTTCCCTCTGGATGGTGCTCCATGGCCAAAGCAGAACATCCCCACTCAGCCCTCGGCAGCGTCGCTGAACTTCACATCCGGGGGTTCATTTCCCGAGTTCATCCCCGGAATGAAAATGTCCATTTCTCATAATATTTAACTACCACCACCCCCCTGTGACTTCGAGCTACACTGAACACGGAAACTGAAGTTGCAAATGTCTTCTCTTAATTGGCCAATGCACTGATCATTTAATTTTAACTCCAGTAGAGAAGCTAAAAGAGGCATCTCTAATGATTCCAGTTTATGTCAATAAACTGTATCAAAACAGTCTTCCCACGAAACCCATAAATCTCTACTGTGAGTCCATTTGCTATTACACATAAATGAAATTTAATAGAACATTTATGGCAGAAGGAATTCATTCTGCTTTAATTCCACATTTACCAAAATTCCTGGTTTCCAAAGCTCCAGCTCAAGAGTACAGTAGCATTTATATTCTGCTTTGCAGAAAGAAAAGGAATAGGAAAAGTGCTGCAGGAATAAATCCAGTGGGAATGGAAGATGAGAAGTGTTCAGGAACTGGCAGAGGGACAGACACAGATCCTGGGAACATGAAGATGAGCTGCTGACAGAGCTCATGCTCCCAGTGCACAGGAGGTGTGCTCTGCTCTCTTCCCTACTGCTACTTTGCTCCTTAGCAATCACCAAATTAGCACTGTCTAAAAAAGAGAACGTTTATTTAAAAAGCCAACCCTGAAATTATCAGTAATGGTTAACCCTACTGCAATAGCAGCAATGCCATATGTCAGTGTCCTCCTGCCTCTGTGCCCCCAGCCCTTCTCTCCTTCCCCTCCCACCCTGGCAGAGCCCTGACCCGCAGCTGCCTCTGCCCCCTTTTTTAAAGGGAAGTGCTCCCTGTGGGAAGACTCCGGTTCCAGGGCAGCACCTCTGACAGATGTGGATCCATTAACAATCCCTGGAATTACACTGACAATTCCTGCAACAGCTCTCAATAATCCACAACTGGGATTGCCTGGGCAGCTGGATAAAGCCATATTAAGCACTCCAGGCCCTTCTCCTGCCTTGGGTATCATAATTCCCATTGCCCTGTGCTCATTTCCATGGAGCAGCCGATCCTTATCCCCACACACAGCTTCATCCTCCTTAAGGAGCTCAGTCTGTCCTCGCTCCCTGTCTGGGGAGCACGGATCAGTGAGAGCTGGGATTGTTCAGCCTGGAGAGGAGAAGGCTCCAGGGAGAGCTCAGAGCCCCTTCCGGTGCCTAAAGGGGCTCCAAGACAGCTGGAGAGGGACTGGGGACAAGGGATGGAGGGACAGGACACAGGGAATGGCTTCCCACAGATGGGCTGTTGGGATGCAAAACAGTCCAACCTGGCTTTCCAAATCAGGTGCAGACATCTCTGGAGAAGAAAATGAATACAGACACTCAGACACCAGGTCATGGGGAAAACCCACCCCACAACCCCACCGACAGCAGCGGCTGCGCTTGCTCTGCCCGCCCATGGAATGGGCTGGATCCTGCCCCGGGTAACCCCATGCAGACCATTTGTGGCAGAACACAAAGAAGAGGCTGCATCTCATGCCTGAGAGTCCTTCAGCTGCTTCCCTGACAGACCCAAATGGATAGAAACCTATCAGCTGCAAAGCTGATGAATAACCCGACCCGTGTGCAGGAAAAGCTGGAAAACCCTCGACTTAACGATGCCACAGGTCAAAAACAAGCACTATTTAATGTGCCTGCTTTGAGACCATTTCTCAGTAAAGCATTAACTTATCACATAAAACCCACAAGCAAAGAGGATTTGCAAAGGTCATAAAATGGAATATTTCTGACCTGAGCCATTATTCGATTTTCTGTGTTAGCAAGGAGAGCCCCTGAGTGCGCAGCTACAAAAAAAGAGTGGAAGTCAGCAAACAGCCAAGAGCTGTGGAGAAAAAAAGAAAAATAGTCAATAAAAATATTCACTGGGGTCACAGGGATGGTGGAAAAAGCCTCTGAGTGAGCTCCCTGCACCTGTAAGCAGTTTCTTGAGGAGGAAGCTGCGGAGGCAGCGCCATATGGCGGGAATTCAGTCGGGAAAAGCCGGCGCCGTCGGAAGCAAAGCCGGGTAAACACACTCACATCCTGGGAGTTCAGCTAAGGTAAGGCAGGCTTAGAGGTCAACCTGGAGGGCACAAACTGGGGGCTGTAAATGATGCTGGGAGATCACAGCAAGGGGAGATTTAGAGAAGCCTGTGGGAGTTAATCTGCTGCAGATGGCTCGGGTGCTGCAGCGCCGGAGGAGCTCCGGAGCTGAACCACTGGCAGCAGCTCTGGAGTGGGATCCCGGTGGGAAGCTCGCCTGGGAGCAGCCAGCACCCGGAACAGGGCACGACAAGCCCACAGCCCTGTGGTAATTGGGAAAATCATCTGGTGTCCAGGGAAAAACCCAGTCAAGCAGCAGCAGGCCTGCCAGGGCACTGCCGCTCGCTTCACACGTCTCTGGCTGCTTGCAAATTAACCAGATTGGGCTCCTTCTTAGCAGATTAAACTTCATTTGCTGCTTTCCTTCCAGCCCCCCTCCCCTCCTGTGGGAATCAGCAGCAGGTCAGCAAGCCTGTCTGGCTCCGACATTGATCTTAGCACAATTTGTTTGTACCTGTGAGAAACTTGGTGTCAACAGAAGCAAGAAACCAAAAGAGCAGAGCTGCAGCTGGTGATTGTCTGAATGCTCAGAATGCTTATGGTACTGGTAACCAATAACAGTGTGCTGTAGCTAAATGATAGCCCATTAATCTATTGTAGAAGTTAAGCAGCCAAAGGATGAGTAACATGAATGATAAACATGGCAAAGTCTATAAAATGTCACTGGAATTCCCAATAAAGAGCCTTCTGCTTGAATCTGTTCCTGGGGTTCTTCTGTGTCGTGCCCACCTCACCAGGGACAGCCTCCCTGCAGGGCCTGAGCCTCCCTCCTTTGCAGCACTGGGACTGCCCAGGGATGGCAACATCAGCACCCAGATCCCAAAGGGATGCAACAGCACTGAGACACAGCCCAGAGCCTCTGCCTGCCCAGACCAAAGCATTCCCATTTTTCCTGGTCACAGCTGAAAAGCGTGTGAACGCATCCAGAAACTGCTAAATATTTATCCTGAGCCTCCAGTATTCCACCATGCCATTAATGCCCAGAGCTGCACTGGGCAGCCAAAGGTAATCAGCCAGGGTAAGTACAGGGAAAAGGAGGGTTTTTATTGCAATTTCTTCACTTAAAGTATTTCAGCTGCATTCCCAGTGCCCAAGACGTAGATCTCTGTGAGTATTGACACTAGCTCTAGTTCGGAGAGCTGCTATCAAAGGGCAGCAGATCTGCTCTGGAAGCAGCTCACAGGATTTGAGCAGTTACAAGGCAGCAGAAAATAGGAAAAAGATGTAGAAAACATGATCAAGAGACTGGGAATTCAAACAAGTCAGCACAGTCTGGGAGAGAGTGAAAATATTTTTTTAAAAAAAAATCTTAATGGGAGAAAAATTAAGTAATGGTCACTTAATTCCTTAACATCAACATTTCCAGCTTTAATTAGGATCCAGGGAAATCAAATGTTAGAAGCCCATCTGCTTCCAGGCTCCAGAAAGATGAAAACCTTCAAAAATGCCATAAAAAATAAACTCCCAGGCTGGCAGCGTTTTATTGAGTTCCTCCCCACAGATTTCAGCACATGCCACTACTGCAGGAATTGTCTGAAAATGCACCTGGCAGGAAGCTGGGTTAACTCATTGAACAATTAACACACGAGGGAAGTGGGATTCTTTATTAGAGATGGCTTCCCCATACCCCCAGCACTGGAATGATGGTGGTGCCACAGGGACAGCCTGCTGGGAGCAGGGGCTGTTTGATCACAAAGACTGAGTATTTCCACCCCTGGAAGTGCTCAAAGCCAGGCTGGAGGAGTGGAAGGTGTCCCTGCCCATGGCAGGGGGTGGAACTGGATGGGCTTTTAAGGTCTTTTCCAGCCCAAACCGTTCTGGGATTCTGTGAAAAACACACATTTAAAGCTTTTTGCAGTGGAAGAAAGAAGCTTCAAAGCACTACCTGGCTATGCCCCAGAGGCTGATCCCCACCTTTTCCTGAAACCAAATTTAATTAAATTCTAAAATACTGAGATTGAAGTTAATCCTGTGTTTTGTTAAGTCCCAAGATATGATTTTCAAAGGATGCAGCACTGGGAATATATTTCTTCCCTTTTTAAAATTCTATTTTAGTTCATTACTTTCACATGAAAATAAGAATAAGAAAGAGAAACCACTCACTTTCATTCAGTATTGTACATTATTCCATATTTCACTGTTTAAATACTCCCAGCAACGTGTTGTGGTTGAAAAGGAAGTGAAATGTCAGTTTGAGCCAATCTTGTGTTCAATCTACCACAAAAAGCCTGGCCTTATTTGTGCGAGATGAAAGCTCAGCTTGGAATTCCAGGCGTTTATCCCGAGCAGTTCCCAGCTGCCCTTTGCCTCTCCAGAGCCCTGCACACACCAACCCAGCACTCCTGGAGCAGCAGCAGGATCAGCCACTGGAAAACACTGAATGTTACACCTTGCTGCTGGTTTGTGGGCTCTGTGGGAATCACCTGGGTTGACTTTTTTCCCTGATGGAATCCAGAGTGGTTTGGGTTGGAACGGATCCCAAAGACCCTCCCATTGCAGGCCCTGGCATGGGCAGACACCCAGTGACCATTCCAGCATCCCATCTCTGCCCCCTGTGGAATACAGGCTGCCTCTGCTGGGGACAGTCACCTCCAGAGCTAAACACTGCTGCAAATATTAACAGTTCTGCTGCAGGGATGGGGCTCTCGGCCCCTCTGCCCCAAGGAAAACCCTGGGAAGAAGGCAGATCCATGAACAGCATCCTCAGGAACACTGGCAAACACCTACAGCACACACAGGCCAAAGCAGAGGGTGGCAGCAGGGCCAAACTTCCCACCAGGAGTTCAGGTCCTGTTAACTTTTCTCCCAGTATGCTGCACTTGTTGAAGATTTATTGGAATTCTACATTTTCTCCAGAGCAGCCATTCTTCAACCAGCACTCCAAAAAAATTACAGGAAAATTTAAGGTGACTTAGAGCTCCAGCATGAGTTATGCTTTCATATTTCCCTTCAAACACCAGAAAAATCACCTTTCCCAAGCGCTGAAAGCCTCTGTGCCCAGCAAACACCCTGCGGAGAGAGGCTGGTGCTTCCCAGGGAACTCCCAGAGGCTGGCATGGACCATCCCGGGCACCCAGGGCTGTGCCAGGGCTGTGCCAGGGCTAAGGAGCACCTGCCATCAGAGCAAGGCTTGTTCAGTTAAACACCACACTCGGATTTTCTGTAGGGAGGATTTGTTAAAAATCAGATTCCTCAGTCCCAGTTCCTGAATATTGATGATTCCCTAACTCTGTTCCCTAATAGCTGAGTTAGCCACGCTCCACGGAGCATCCTTGAGGAAACTGCTAAGTTTGAACTTCCTGCTTCCTCGTATATCAGAGTGAGTTTTTCTCTGGTTTTCTTTTTTTTCAAACTGGATTTAATTAAATATTGAGTAAAGTGCCACAGCCATCCATCGTGTGCTTTCGAAGGAGAAATTCGGGGATGCACAATTATTTTGTTCACTGAGACAAGGAAGAGTCAATATTTAATGTGCCATGAAGGATTTATAAAGAATATATCTTGCAGGAGAAATAAATACGAGGAGACATCTTTATCTCCCTGGGTTGATTCAGTGTCCATCTTTGCAGATTTCAACTTCTTTAATTATGTAGAGAGAACAGAAAGAGCTGAAGGAATGTCAAGGCTCTGGATGAAAATGTTGTGCCAGGACAAATTCCAAACTCCAAAGCTGTCACAGGGACCATGAAGGAAGTGAAGGAAGTGAAGGGAAAGTGTCAGAGGAATTGTGACAAATGGGGTGTGAACCCTGTGGTTAAATGATAACATCACAGGAGAATCAGGATGGGAAAGGAAGGGTTTCATTTCTCAGTGCAAGGGAAATTCAGTCTGCTCAGAACCATGACCAGAATGGAGATTAATAAGTATTATTTAATTAAATATCTATTTAAAGTGGTTTTACAATAAACAGAATGAGCAAATGTGAGTTTATGTAGGAAATTATAGGGATTTGAGGTAAATCTGTAACTTGCTCAAGGGGCTCTAAATACATCCCAGTCTGGGGAGGACAATTCAGGAGGTTCACAGCAGAGCCTCGTGAGGGAGTTTTGCTGCAGGTTCCCCACTCACCTCTTGGATTACACAACAAACTCCAATATTAAAGAGCAGTTCCATGGGTGCTAAGCAAACATGCTCACTTCCACGTTTCTCCTGATTTTCCCTGCCTTCGAACACTCAGAAATAAATGAGAAGAAATACCCTTTACACTTTTAGCCCGTCTCTCAGGGGTTTGGCACTGCTGGAAAACCTCTCTGGGAATCTGTTCCAGAAAGTGTTTGTCCACCAAAAAAATTCCCCATATCCAGATGAGTAGATGTGCTCTGGATGGAGAGCAAACAGTTTTCCTCTGATGAGAGAGCTGGATCAGCATCATTAAACCGTCAGGAGATATATAATAAATATATTGCAATTGCAAAGCTCGAAGCTGCAAATTAAGAGGTACCCGATGCCCAAGGGGACACGTGGCAGTGGGACAGACTCAAGGTCAAAAAGCTGCTTTCCAGATGACCCCGTGCTGGAATAAACCTGCAGTGTCCAGGAGGAGCAGGCAGAACGCAGAACATACGGAAAATCATGGGATGGTTTGGGTTGGGAGGGACCTCAAAGCCCATCCAGTGCCAGCCCTGCCATGGGCAGGGACACCTCCCACTGTCCCAGGCTGCTCCAAGCCCCGTCCAGCCTGGCCTTGGGCACTGCCAGGGATCCAGGGGCAGCCACAGCTTCTCTGGGCACCCTGTGCCAGGGCCTGCCCACCCTCCCAGAGAGGAATTTTTTCTACTCTCTCACCTAAACCTGAAACCATTCCCTGTGTCCTGTCCCTCCATCCCTTGTCCCAAGTCCCTGTCCCTTTAGGCACTGGAAAGAGCTCTAAGGTCTCCCCAGAGCCTTCTCTTTTTGAAAATTATTATTTTTGCTGTAAGAAAAAAATTCAGCCCAGCTCTGAACCTGGTCATGGCATGGAAAGGAATTTGCAGGGCATTACCCAGAGCTGCATCCTCAGAGGCAGGAGGGCTGATGGGGCTGGATTCTGCTCTCCATGCTCATTGTCTATTAAAAAACTGGAATTTTTTTTCTTTTCTGACTAAGCCCAGAAATGCAGAACCTCCAGCATGGAACAATAATAGCTTTGACTCTGTTTTTATATAGGTCACGTTGGGAGGCAGGCACGCTCCGCATGCCAGGAAAAAATAGCACTTTTTGACACACTACAACAACTTCTGAGGGGAAGAAAGGCAGAGCAGCCCCCCTCCCCACTCCCATCAGCCTGAGGCACCGATCCCAGAGCAGCTGTCAGAGGGAAACCCCATTTCTTGAGAGCAACGCTTCTTTCTTGTACTATTTATGGAGGCAACCACCTCCGAAAGGCAGCTTTGTAAAAGCCTAACCAAACCCACCAGCTGAGCACAGGAACCACTCACCAGCCTACAGAACAGGCCTGAGCTGCATCTGATTCCTGCTCCTTCCCCTCAACCACTCAAAATAATCCCAACTCTCTGCTGCCCACGGGGAGAGGGTCAGGAGGGTGTGGCAGGGCTGTGCAATGGGGGCCCAGGTGCTCTGTGAGTGGGAACCCCAGGTTTTCCCAGGATAACACAGGAACATTCCCTCTAATGAGAGGGCAGGACACCACCCAGGGCTGGGCACGTTCACACACCCCCAGTGCCCTGCTAAATTAGGGATCTCAGTTACACACGTTCACTGAATCTTAAATGGCCTTTTTTCTGCCGAGTGGTTTAAATTCCTTTAAAGGAACCTTCTTGTAAGTGCAGAAATCAAATGTGATCTGCTCAGCCTCCAGTCACACCAGGGGAAAGCTATTTCAGGTGACTCTACACTCGGGCATGCCTTGAGTTTAGATGAACACAACCTCACCCTTCACTTGGTAAAGCTTGGAGGAGATCATGAAACCAAGACTCAGAACTAAACCAAATTTCCCCCAAAACGTTCCAAAGCCCAGCACAGCAGGTGTGAGTTTCACAGCACAGTGCTCAGTACAAAGCTGCAGTCACCAGAATTACACTTATATGTGTATTAAAAATTAATATAACACCTACAGACCAGTCCAGGCTCTGCTGTCTCAGATATTTCAAGTCATGTCATGGGACTTCCTGCAGGCAGCTCGTGGCTTTTGGGAGGGAAAGGTGGGAAAAGAGCTGGCACTTCCAGGGATGGGGCAGCCACAGCCTCTCTGGGAAGCTGTTCCAATCTTCTCCTGTTGCAGCCACACTGTGCTCCAATGACATTTTAAGAGCAGCACAGCACCAGGGTGATTTATTGCCCAAGACTTCACTAATGGTTAAACTTCTTATAAGCCATGATATGGCAGGTCCCGAGCCCCAGTGAAATTAGCAGCTCCAAAAGCAATGACTAAGCTTGTGAATAATTTAGACAAGGAAAATCAATCAATTCTGCCCCACGTAATCACGCTCAGACCTCAGCTGGCAGCACCAGGACCTGTTCATTGCTGCTCCAAGTCACCCATCACTGGAGCCCCAGCAGCCAAAAGCAGTTCATTAATTTTCCTGGCATTTACTAGATACTTTCTAAAGCAGACCTGGAGCACTACCACAGGAGAACATTCTTGGACCTCCCAAAAAACACCCAGGCTCGGGTTTTTGATGATCCCTTGCCTTGCATTTTATATCAGCCTGGCTGCAGGCTCCAGGATTCCACTGCCTCTGGCATTCCTGGCTCCCAGGGAGGGGAGCAAGCCCTGCTCCCTCTGAGGAGCTGCCAGCCTGGAAGCTTTTCACCTTCCCCGTGGCTTTGCAGCACCCAGCTGAGCAGGAACATTTCAGGCTGGCTTTTCACTGGCACCCGTGGTGCTCAGCAGGCCCTGGGGAGGGGATGCCCACGGGACATCCCTGCTGGCACCCAGGCCTCACGCACAGGGAAGAGCCTGTTGGGCCACCCATGGAACAGACCCTGACAGGGGTTTCTGTCCCGCTGCTCTCCTGGCTGGCATAAGAGACTTGCACATGAAGGGAAAGCTGGGAAAAGGAAGCACAAGGGGCCTCAGCAACTCACTCAAAGCCTCACTGGGAGGCTGGAGAAGAGCTGCAAGCCAAGCCCAGCTCAGCAGCCCAGGAGCAGCCCTTGCTGCGCCCCTCCTGGCCCCAGGAGCAAGCCTTGGGCCATCCAAGACATCTGTCCCTGTCTCCAGTTAACATCCGAGGGATTTCAAGGCATAGGAACTCACATTGCCCACACCAAACTATGTCTCCTGCTGGGCACAGGGAAGGAAGGACACAAAACTCAACAAAAAGGCAGCTTTTGGGGCTGGAACAGTAACATCTGAGCATTCCCTGAGTGCTCTAGGGAAAAGCAGAGCTATCTGAACTACACAGGGCTGTCGGCCAGAGGAGATTCCTCTGCTCCCAGCCTGCATCTCAGCACTGCTGATAAGGGGATCTATTTCCACATCGTGGGAGAATATCAATATCTGTCCTTCACAAAAAAAGAAAAGTGAATGATAACTCTTTGCCTGATGCCTGCATGATGAATTTGCACCCAAAAAGCCCTTCGAGAAGAAGGATTGGCCTCAAGTGGGCCATTAATATCAGAGCATTGCAGCTGTATCACAGGTTACAATATTTAAATGAATAGAATATCACTTTTTCTACTTAACCAAAAGGATTCTGTACACACAGAGCACGGATGGGGCTGCACAGAGAGCCTACACTTAGGGACAGCCCAGCCAGGCAGGGCACGACCCCTCTGCTCCCCAGGGCAGGGGGGACACACAGAGCGGAGCACAGGCACCTGCAACACAGGGCTGTCATCTAAAATTCCATTTGGGATCTCAGAGCCCCTTCAAGGGGTTATTAAACCAGAAAATTGCAATGATCTGACAGCATTACAGCACAATAGCCCTTCATTTGCATTAAATCCTCAGTAACAATGTACTTATCTTCCAGCATATAAATGCACAGGTCCCTATAAAGTTCTGCATGGCAACACAAGTTTGATAACACTGGGTTATCTACTGCTCCTTGACATCCTCTGGAGGGAGGGGTGGGAGCTCTACGGATGTCTGGAGCACATTATTAATAGCACAACAATTCAGAAGCTGCAAGGAGCACAGCAGATTCCCTGTAGCTATTTTTAATGTCTTTCTAGGCATCCCCCTCCCTGCCAGCAAATACACAAATTTGTTTTACTTATGATCAGCAAGATCCCGCAGTGAGATCAGCCTGACCTTCACTGCTCCAAGCCTTACCTGAAGTGCACCAGCAGCTCCCTGCTCCTCAGAGGCAGCACCCAGCACCCCACAAGAAGGACAAAGGGCTCCAGGGTGCCTCTCAAACGCATCAGCACTCAGCCAGAGACGGCAAAACCAAGCCCCACCCAGCACCCAGGTGAAGGTGAGGATGAAGAAGTAATCTCTGGGGTTATATCCCCCAGCTGGGTGTCTGCCCTGCCCAGCAGCTCCAGCTGGGAGGGTACAGGCAGGGCTGTCCCTGGGGCTCAGCCTGGGCAGCTCTCAGCGTCTGCTCAATCCCAGCCAGGTGAGAGAAATAAAGAATCCGCCCAGCCCTCAGATCGTTCGGGCTAAAAAAACCCCCAGAGTGCAATCAGAGCCCCTGGGAGGAACCTCACAGACAGCACCAATGCAGGTGCCAGCGGCAGCAGTTTTACAAACTGCATTGCAACACACCTAGGCTTGTTATTACCTAAAGATCAAGTGGGAACAGTCAGGAGTAAGTTAATTTTCACAGACACACGAGCACTGAAACCCCCTGAGGATCCTGCGTGTCTGACTCACTCAGGGATGCCGCTGCATTCCAGGCAGTCACTGCCCCGTCCTTGCTGCACCTGAGCTGTTCCCACGTGCATCCCAAGGACAGGCAGGGCCGGGAAGCTGATGCCAGCAGCTCAGCTGAGGGATGCTCGCCCCGCAGAGCTGCTCACAGAGAATCAGACACACTCCAGAACCAAACCCAGACTCCTTGCTGCTGTGGACTGGCTGCAGTGGCAGCTGCCAGCAGGGACATTGCCTACACAGTGTTTGGGGACAAAAACGGACAATGTGCAGTCACTGAGCACCATGTGGGCATCTCCCCTGCCCAGCGCAGAGGAACCCTCGTGACTCTCAGTCTGAGGGGGCCTTGGGGGCAGGAGGTGGGTCCGGTTCTCCAGGAACACAGGCTCTGCCTGGGCTGAGGAGCACGAGCCAGGCCAGGCTTCCAGCAAAGAGCTGGGATTTCATTCCATGCTGAACAGGACCCCCTGAACACACAACTGCCTCCACTCAGCAGCGCCTTTCCCTGGGCTGGGGGTGTGTGCAGGGGGGGCAGTGTCCCTGGGGATGCCAGGGAGCTCCTGGGAAACTGCTCTCGCTCCTGATGGAGAAGGGCTCAGTGACACGTTACAGAACCACAGCTTGGAACACTCTGAAGCATCAAATATCCCATTCTGAACTGCACAGCAAGAGCTGGGAGCCTTTATTTATTCTCTAAAAAGGAGGGGGTTACTAATGGCCGGGCAATCTTTAAATCCTTTTATTCAAAGGACAGACTATCAGAGATATTTTGCTGCTCTCCCATAACCATGGTTATTAACCACCACATAAAGGCCAGTGATATAAAATACATGATTTCCTACGATGTTTCCCTTTGAAGCAGAACTCAGGATGTGAACTCAGCTCTGCTCCACCACTGCCAGTGGAGTGTAGATTTTAATTAAGTGCATCACTTGATGAAAAGCAGGATGCAAAGCAACCTTGAGCAAATGTCGCAGTCCTTGGGCAGGCTGCGACACCCCGTTGGGGAGGAGGCCAGAGCACTGCCTGAAGAGGTGTTAGAATGCACATTTTAGAGCCTAAAATAAGAAGGTAAGAAAAGTTCTTGTGGATTAGCCCAGTGGCCCAGCCAGCAGCCCGTCCTGCCTTCGGCAGTGGCAACACGAGGGGTTATTTAAGGATAGCAGGAGAGCCAGACCCATTACAGAGAATCACAGAATCATTTGGGTTCAGAAATCCATCCACCACCATCGAGTCCAACCACCCCCAGCACAGCCAAGGCCACCCCTCACCCATGTCCCCAGGGGTCACATGCACGCAGCTTTTCAGTCCCTCCAGGAATGGGGACTCTGCCACTTCCCAACACACAAACCAACCCTCAAGATCACTAAAACATCAATGCAACCCCCAGAAAAAAAAAAAAAGGTAAGAGAATTTTGCTTTGAATCAACCCAAACTGGCTTGGGCTAAAACAATGAATGAAAGTTAGAACTTGCTGGGTAAAAAATCCCATTTACTTTAAAAGATGCATTCAAAGCACAACCCCCCCACAGCCACCCTGCTTGTGCCTCACCCCAGGCACTGTCCCTGTCCTGGGTTTTCAGGGTTGGTTCCACGTGAAAGGGAACAGATATGCCATATTTGATATTCCTGAAGACACGGATATTCAAGGGAAAATTGTAAAAACGTATTATAACTCAGCAAAGAGACCCAGGGTCAAGGAAGCAACACGAGAATGCAATAAAATAGAGCGAGAATTAAATTACTGCAAGCAATTTCTACGTCTCAAGAACTGATGTAATGACAAAATCATAGGCATGCACCAGTATTACACAGGAGTTAAGACTGATAATACATCTTCATCTTTAATTTCTCCTAGATTTACTCATCTAAATGAGCAAATGCTTGGAATTTGGCCCAGATCAGGATTCCAAGCCAAGAAAACCTCAGGCTGTGGAGATCAGTGGCTCTCAGCTGTGCATTTTGCATCCTGCAGGAGACACAGAGGTTGAGAAAGGTGAGAAACCCTCCCCCAAAATTCCTTCTACTCTTCATTCTCAGACCTCTTCCATTTCCTCCCTCTTTGTTCTCCTCTTCCCCATTTCCCACACCCAAGTGCCTCTCCTCAAACCAACGCCAAGCCTGGAATGCCTGAGGCCCTGAGGATGAGGAGATGTGGGGAGGTGGCAGAGGGATGTTCCTGGTGGGGATTTGGGGCTTGGCTTAGGGCTCCACCCAGAGAGGGGCAATAGGGGCTGGGTTATCACCCAGCCAGCCAGGCCTCCTGGGCTTGGGATGCCTTCCAAGAGGAGAAAAGTTACAGGGTGAACTCTATAGAGAAAACAGACTGAAAATTAGGTTTGGGGTTTCCAGAAGAAGGAGTGGATGAGCTTGTTTTATTGGGTAATATCTGAAAGCCTGCAGGGCTGGAGAGTTAAAATATGTGCTGCTCCTTTCCTTGACAAATGGTTCATATTTCCTTCGGAGTTGAGTTTCTGCCAACAGCTCCTGTATACCACAGGGTTAAACTTCAAAACACAGAGCAGGAAAAAATGGGGTTTTGGTGGTTCCTTGAAGACCTATAAAACACAGGCCAAAATCCACCCATGAATCAAGTTCTTGAGCACTTTGTTCCTCTGAAAATTCATCTAATATCTGCACAAACTTGGGCCTGAACACAGCCGAGGGAGCCATTGCTATCACTTGGTAACTAATGATAAGCCTTTTATCCAGCAGGGATTGAGAGGATCAAGAGTAAAATGGGTTCCTGAGGATGCTGCTTTGAACCCTAACCCGATACCTGACCCCAGCCCCGAGGAGAGCCTGGTGATTTACAGCTCGCAACATTCAGGATAAGCCTTTGGAGAGATGGGGTTTAATCCTACCTGAAGGGTTTCGTGGTCAGCCATGAAAATGGCTCCTAAGCCTGGAGCTGTGATGGTCCTGTTGTCCTTTGGAGTCACCCCTCAGGACTGACACAGCCCACAGGGACATCAGCCCTCATCATGCATCGCTGAACCCACACCCAGCCCCTCTGAGCTGCAGACCCCCTGCCAGCAGAACTTTATCCATTAGTGGGCAGTGGGTCCGCTCCTCACCCCGTCCCACAGCCCTGCCAGGGATCCGTGGGAGCTCAAGGTCCCCCCATTCCATCTCCTCCTCCCCCAGCTCCTCCTGGTACCTCCCCATCCCCTGCCTGCTGCCACCACTGTCCAGTGAGCCCCGTGTGTCACACACCGACCCAAGACCTTCCTCCTTGGGGCTCCCCAAGCTCCCTCAGCCCAGCTCTGCGGTCCCCCAGGCCCCCATTTTGAACCCCAACTCCCACTGACCAAAGCTGTGCTGCCCTGGCCCACAACCATGTCAGAACCAGCTACCAGCAACTGTTTCCTCTGCAGACATGCCCAAATTAATCCCTGTGGCCCCACACTAAACATCACCCTCCTGTATGTGATCGTTCCTAAATGAAATGCATCCGAATTCGCAGGGCACTCTTCAGCAGAAGCCTTCCCTGCCTCTGTGGTATTTTTGTAACCTGCATCTCAAGTGCCTTTCTAGTGCATCATCCCATATATAATGAAGAAATACCAGACACGGATATAACACTGGAACAGATGCTCCTACCACCCAAATGAATAATTTCAACATTAATTCAAAAATCTTTAGAGCAGTCGGGATGCCAACATGCAGAGGATTATCAGCCAAGGGAAGAAAAACTTAATGTATGCAGGTAAAGGGAAATTTGTTTTTCATGAGTGCCACATACCGAACTGAGCTCCTGTAGGTCAAATCTATAGCAGGTGTTTCTTACAAGAGGCAAGGTGGAGGTTTTATGTCAGACTTACATTTTGATATCCAAAGCTAATTCCTGTAAATGCCATTAGTTTTCGTGCCCTAACCAAATTAATCCCAGTTCACCTTCAGTAATCAAACCTTTTCAATCAGATGCTGGGAGCTAAATAGGTAATCAAGTGCCATAACTGACTTGACTTGGGGGTTTGAAACCATGAAGGATGGAGCCCTTCTGGAGCCGGTCTGGTGCCTGACCGAGGAGCTCCCCTGGCTGTTCCCAAAATCTCTCAGCCAACACGTCTGGGAAGCCCAGGACTGATCCCCTTCCAGCAGGCTGCTTCTGCCTCTCTCAGATTTCCGAGAAGATTATCACACTCAGATTTCTCTGAAGTCATCTCCTTTTCATTCTCCAGAGCTGATAAAAAGCCCAGACAGGAATCCAGGGAACGGATGTGCTGCTTCCAAAGGATGCAAATTTTCCTCTCCTTATCACCCTTCCCCAGCCAAGTACAAAACTATCATTGACTGCCCATTATCCCAAACAAAGTCAGAGGAAGAATTCCTGTCAGGTGCTTCAGCGGGCTCATGTCAGATCCAGGGAGAAAGGATTTCATTAACCCCAAAGGGATGGATTTGGGTTTCATCCGCAGTGCCTCGGCCGAAGGCGCAGCCCTTCCATTGCCATCCCGGCTGCCTGCCCTCAACACCAGGCAAGCTCCTTCATCCCAGTAACCTGTGGAATGATCCAAGCTCCAGGGAAGAGTGTGAGGCACAAGGACACCCCCTGCCCTTGGTGTTTGATGGGGACCAGAATTGCAAAAGTGCTTTTGATTATTGGCTGCTGTCAGTCAACGGCAGCCCCAATTATAACGATAGCAACGAGAGCACGTGGCCACCAATAAATTTACAAGGATTGATTTTCACATACCAGCACAGCAATAATACAGACTCCCATTCAAGGAGGCCTTATTAACCAGCCAGGCTATGCAGCAGTAAAACATGAAATTGCACTGAACAGGAATGTAATCCCCATGGACCTTCTCCTTCCCCACAAAATTCTAGTTCAACATCGATTTTTTATGTTGAACAAACACATCATGAGGCTGAAATGAGATAGGTGGATCCATCTTGAGCCTTTTTCTGCTAAAAAATGATGTCTAGGCACAAGGTGAGAGAGCCCTGTAATTACTGATCCAGGATTCATTTCATTCATTTGCAAGGCAGCTCCCTCCCGACCTTCCCCCAGCGCCGGCGCTCACGGACACATCGCGCTACCAGCTTGGGTTACTCCACCTCCAGGGGGGCAGCAAGTTTCAGGATACTGGAACGAACTGGAACTTGAGAACCTGAGGTTTTTATTCCTGGTGTCACCTGGTTTTGCTCGGTACCTCTTGCCTCCCACCTCTCCTCACCATCCCAGCATCACCACGGGGAACAGCTCTCGGTACAGGGGGAGAGGGAGCTGGATGAAGAAGAGGGCCCTGGTTTCTATCCACAAAACCCTAGGCAAAAGCTGGAACACCACGTTTGTCAGCAGCTTTACACCGTTCTGCTGCAGCACTGGGCTGGAACCTCACAGGTACTGCTGGGGCAGGGAGGATGAGCCACCTCGCTGCTTCTCAGTGACAACAAAATGCACTCAGGTCCCGCTTACTGCTCAGCTCCTGTTTGGTGTTAAACCTGCCCCAATATCAGCGCTTACCTAGGAAGAAGATGGGGAGGGGGAGGCCCAAGGAGTCACATTCTCCCAGCACTGCAGCTCCAGCTGCTGCACATCTTCCACCAGACTGATTGCAGCGAGACAGGTCCCGAGGCTTTTGTTATTGCTTTATACTCCAGAGAGTAAATTCATCAGGAAAAAGAAAAGCAGCAAACCCTAGAAAGCGCCAGACATTTCTAACCTGAGTGACAAACGTTGAGCACTGGGAGGACTGGAACACAACCAGTGAGAACATGGACAAAACACAGACGAGCTGGTGGCCCTGGAGCAGCCTCAATGTCCCTGAAAGGTCATCTTGCTGGATCCGAAATTGGATGGGTTCCACAGCATGTTTACCTAATTCTGCAGTTCCAATTACTGCAAATTCTAGAGCAGGCAAAGCCTTGTTATTATTCCTGCCCAAACACACCCCCAGCTCACTGAGACACTGCGCTGCCAGTTGAACCAACAAACCCAGCTGGGGAGGAAACACTGCCAGGACGTGGCTCCCGCTCTCCCAGCCACATTCCCACCACTGACCAAGGCAGGAATGATCCCATCCTGCCCCTCCTACTCGGAACAGCCCCAGCAGAGCCCCTTTCTGCAGGCTCTGGGGGTGTTTGTGGGCACAGTCGGGGTTTTTTGCCCCTCTCAGGGACCTGCAGAATTGAGCCAGGCCAGGGATGCATCAGCCCTCAGCAGCACAGCATTCCTCTGTACCAGAGGCTTTATTTTAAGTAGAGCAATCCTTTCTTTTGTCACTGAAGTGGAGTTTTAAAATGTCTCTCTTGTAAATGTGCCAAAAATAAGAGCATAATTTATTCATTTCCTCTATGTGCATTTTGTTCCTGGTTATCTTTCCAACTCCTTGACTGCTGTGAAAAGTTAAAAAAGGGAAGAAAAGGAAAAAAGCACCTCTAAAGGTTAAAACTTCGAGCCAATTTCAACTTCAACATACATTAGAGCAGTGTATTTTTCATTCATTCCTCCTGGTGACATTTCAAGCTTTGTTACAAATCAATCAGCATTTCCAAAAGCATTTGGAGAAGCAGGAAACTATAGTGGCTACAAATCCTACAACATCTATTATTCTTGCTATTTCACTCGTTTGGATGAAAAACATTTCAAAGGTTATTTTAAAAGAAGCAAAGACTTGTCTGAAGTTTCAGGACAGACAAAAGATTTCTGTGCAATGTTTCAACAGTAGAATAAACTTTAGCAATATACACAGAATTTATTTCATCATGGATTTGGTCAAGCATTCAAAAGAATGGAGCCTGGAAGAGAGGGAAGAGATACAAATAACTCTGTATGATGTGAAAATACCGGGAAAGAGGGAATGTACCTAAAAATCATAAAAGACAGATTTAAGGTGGAGGTTCTGGAAGTTTCCTTCAGTGTGGTATTTATCACCCGAGGCCACAGAATCTTTAAGGATGAAAAAGACCTTCAAGATCACCAAGTCCCACCTTCACAGCACATCTCAAAGTGCTGCATCTACTTTTTGAACACTTCCAGGGAGGTGACTCCACCACTGCCCTGGGCAGCCCATTCCAAAGTTCAACCACTCTTTCAGTAAAGAATGTTTTCCTGATCTCCAACCCGAACCTCTGTAGTGCACCTTCAAAACCAATTTATTTGAGTGCCCGAGGAAGGAGCACCTCAGCTCCTGACAGCAATGCTGACAGCCCAGCAGCGCTGTGCCAGGGGTGTCCCCTGGAAATCAAACCCCGCTGTTTGACCGTCCCCGTGCCAGCAGGAGCAGGGGCAGGTGTCCTGTGGGATGGGCACACGGGCTGCCCACGGCCATCCCTGTCTGCCCGGGTGCTGCAGGAGCACCTTGTGCCATGAGGGGCCAGCACAGCCCCCCCTCCCCGTGTCCTGACCCCCGTCACCCGGGGCAGCCCCGCAGCCTCCCCGTCCCGGGGTCCCGCAGGAGCGACCTCTGCGGCCTGCTGGAGGCCGGGCCCCGGGGCAGGCAGGGAGCAGCGCAGATAAATGGTTATCTCCATGTGCACAGCCTGCCTGCCCGGGGTGCTCGTCGGGGAGGAACTGCTCCTGTTTGCTTGGGAAACTCGCGGGGACCAACCCTCGGTCAGGCTCAGAGGGGAAACCGTGCCTGGGAGAGGACAAGGAGGAGAAAGAAACCCTCAAACCTGCACGCTGCCCGCCTGGCAAAGCTCTTGCTGCCACACACCCGCTTTGTACCCACTTTGTACCCACCAAGGCTGGTCCCAGGTGGGCAGAGCAAACCCAGCAGCCCTGGAGAACTGGCAAAGCCCTCCCCAAATGACACATCTCCTGACTTGCCCCACCTCAAGGCAAGCAGAAAGCAGCTGGAATCACACTGTGCCCAGCCTGGGCAGCGGGGCACGGGGAGGAGGACAGAGGTGCCACATGATGGATCATCTCCAGCTCGCAGCTTGTCACTCCTGGTTAACTTCATTCCAAAGGAGGAGGAAAATCTGGGCCTCTGAGTGACATTATTCTCTGTCTGGAGGCTGGGGAGCACCACGGAGGAGGCTGAGAAGAGCCTTTTCCAGGAGTGATAAGCGACCCTTCCTCATTCCCCATTTGCTGCCACGCTTCCCAAGCCAGGCTCGGATAAAGCCCCCCTCAGCCCCCAGATGGAGATGGATAACGAAGCATGAAGTGACACGAGGCCACGCCCAGTGCTCGGAGCTGGGAAATGGGAATGCTGTGCATTATTGCACAAGGGCCCTGGGAAATGGGAATGCTGTGCGTTACTGCACAGGGCCCTGGGAAATGGGAATGCTGTGCGTTATTGCACGGGGCCCTGGGAAATGGGAATGCTGTGAGTTATTGCACAGGGCCCTGGGAAATGGGAATGCTGTGTGTTACTGCACAGGGCCCTGGGAAATGGGAATGCTGTGTGTTATTGCACAGGGCCCTGGGAAATGGGAATGCTGTGAGTTATTGCACAGGGCCCTGGGAAATGGGAATGCTGTGTGTTACTGCACAAGGCCCTGGGAAATGGGAATGCTGTGAGTTATTGCACAGGGCCCTGGGAAATGGGAATGCTGTGTGTTATTGCACAGGGCTCTGGGAAATGGGAATGCTGTGCGTTACTGCACAGGGCCCTGGGAAATGGGAATGCTGTGCGTTACTGCACAGGGCCCTGGGAAATGGGAATGCTGTGCGTTACTGCACAGGGCCCCCAGCCCTGCAGCAGCTCCTCCAGCTGCTGCCCCGGGATGGGCCTCAAACACTCCCCCAGGAGGGAATGCAGGCAGACTCTGCTGGGGAAATCCAAAAAGGGCAGCTCTGCTTCCAGCATTCTGTAACCCGGCCAAAGGGATGCTCTCATGTTCCAGGCTGTCTTCTTCTCTTATCCAAACTCAAATGAGAAAGAAATTCCACTCTGTTCCTCACGACTCAGCAGGAGGGTCTCCTTGACCCTTTTGGCTCTTTAGTCTCTGTGTAAATCATTTAAAATCAATTCCAACTCCATTTCCCTTTGCAGAATTCATCCATGCAGGAATGAATAGAGTAAAACTCGCCATCAAACTTTGTTCAATCACACTCTGACAAATTCAAATTCAATCCCCTTTTGCTAATACCTTTGCCTGTGATTCTTTAGGCGACACAAGCCACTCATCTGTGACACAAGGTATGGGCACAGCTGAAGCAGCTCCACCACCAGCAGTGGATAAAATAATAATAATTCATGGTTGGGAGATAAGCTAGAAGTGAGTCCCCATTTAAATCTCTGCACAGATGCCTCTAGCAGGTTCCTGCTTGTCTTTATGGTTTCATCAGAGCTATTTCTGTTCCAGGATGTTGTATTTATAATATTTTTTTTATTATGTAGGAAACAGCTTATTTGATCAATTTGCCCTATTTTTCTGTTCATGAATTTAGTGGGAGGTTAATCATTGCCCCGGGTTTTCTAGAAATTACCTGCCAGATATAATTGCAGTAAATAAAACTTGCTCTGGAGCTCAGGCTTGTGTGGTTCAAAACAAATGCCTGCAATTACTGCGTTTGTGGAGCATGAGCTCAGGAGAGCAGGAACACGGGGAAGGAAATTAGTCTGGGGTCTTAAAAGGCACCTAAGGACTGCAAGTGCGTGTTCCCTGGCAGCTGGTCAGCAAATCCCTACGGATATTCTGCTCAATGCTGCCTGGCTGGCCTGCAGAGGCAGCAGGGGCTGTGCTGTGCGGAGGGCAGCGGCCTGTGCCTGCTCCCTGCACGTCCCAGGCTGCTGGGGGAGCAGGGAGGTGACTCCAGAAAGTGCTCAGCAGTTGCTCAGTGCCCCTCGATCCTTCCCCCACACACAGCAAAGTTCTGATATTCCCCTTAAATTTACCCTTTTCTGTCACAGCTTGGGCTGCCTCTAACACGCTGGTGGACCAGGTGCCCTCTCCTGCAGCTGCAGTGCCTTTGCCACCTGTTGACAGCTCTGTCTCACACAGACACGTCTGAAAAATATTCAGGTTATGCAGCAACCTCGTGTGTGACCTGCAGGGAGGGCTGGGGGCAGGGGCTCAGGGCACCCCTGGCACCCAGAAATCTGAGGAACAAGCTGCATTTGTGCTTCCAGCCTTTGCTGTCCCTCAGGACCTGAGATCAGCTCCGATGGGTGGGGGCAGGAGTGGATAATAAAGAATTTTTGCTTATTAAGAAAAAGATTTATTTTGGAAACATGCCCCTGCATTTCTCTCAACGCTGCACAGTAAAATGCACACATAAGGAGGGCAATTTCCTACAAGTCTGCAATTGAAAAAAAAATCCCCTTTCGAGTTGTTCCTAATAAATACTGCTTTTAGGTGCTGAGCAGAATGACTGGCAAATACTCTGTGTTCTTTACTGGCTTCCTACAGCAAAAGCCTCAAAATCTCTCCCCCAGCAAGAGCCATCTCTGAGGTTACACATCCCTGCACTCCCATTGCAATAATCCCTTTTACATGAAAAAATAATGAGCTTCATCTCATTTGCAGATTCTTAAAAGCACTGAATCCTGTGGTCACTTGGCAATATGAGCACACATCTCATAAATAGTAAATGAAAACAGAGCTCTCTTACCTTCCCCCAGAAGCAGGGCTGAAAGCTGGGCAGTCCCACAGGGAAACAGATTCCTTTCAGGAGGCTTTCATTCCAGAATGGCTGAAATTCCTGCCCAGGGAGGCTTGTTTGGGGCAAGACAGAGGATTCTGCTGGACATTTAAAATGTTTGTTTCACTACTCCCATCCTGATAAACCTCTCTATAAATGCAGTTTTTTCTTGTAGTGGAGGAGTGCCAGAGCTCCTGGTAAAACCCAAATCAGTCATTTTTATGGGGAACCTGCACAAATGCCTGTTTCACCAAAGAGGAAATTTGGGAAGCATCTACAGCTAAGCAGAACAGAGCAGCTCGCTGAAATGAGTGCCTAAAGGCAGCTGCAACCAGAGAAATGAGATCTATAATACAAGACTTTGCCAAAAAAATAGTCTTCTCTGTTTTCCCCCTTTCTTCCTAATATACTTGTGTGCTTTCTTTTGTAATAAAGCCTCCCCAGAACAGGCAGTCCCTCGTTATGGATGTGTGTGTTGTGCCAAAGCTGTGGTCCAGCAGTGAGGTTACTGCAATAATGTGCTCAAGACATCAAGAATAAACTTTTTTTTTTTTTTAATAAACCCATAAGTCTAACAAAAGGCCTTTAAAATTTACTAGATATGAAACCAATTCAATTTTACAGGAGCAGGGCCTATAGAAGCTGCTCTTGCAGCCATCTTATCATTCCTCAGTGAGGGATAATGCTCTGTTAAGTTCTAGTAAATGCTTTAAAATACACAGGAAACTCAGCCTTTTCACTGATATTTTACCATTCTATTGGGTTTCACCTTGGCCTGTGCTCTGGCATTCCTCATGTACAACCAGGTCTCCTGTTGGCTTCCTTGCTTGGATTTCCAGGTTAAAAGCAGAGGGTTGGTGTAGGATTTGGATGAGTACCTGATGTATGGGGACTCAGCAACCCTCCCGGGCTGATGGACTGTCACCCCAGGGCCCAGCACATAAAGACACAGGGTCCTTGGCCAGCAGCCTCCTCTGGCCTGGCAGTTTGCACGTGGAAGCCACGGGCAGCCAGGCCAGCGGGAGGCAGCTCTGCTCAGCCACCCCCACGAGCACCGACAGCACACAGCCACAGCTCCATACCAGGCATAAAAAACCTTTAAATTAAAAAACCAGCCTGGGGTTGGGTGATCAACCAGGCCTGGATTGGTAACTCAAAATCTTTGGGTTCAGCTCCCATCCCTGCCACAAACTTCTGACCTGAAGTTGGCCAAATACGTGCTCTGCTCTGGAGCTGTTTGTTCTCCATAAAGCAGGTGCCCAGAGAAGCTGCTCCAACCCTGAAGTGCCCAAGGCCGGGCTGGACGGGGCTTGCAGCAACCTGGGATAGTGGAAGGTGTCCCTGCCCGTGGCAGGGGTGGAATGAGATGGTTTTTAAGGTCCCTCCCAACCCAACCCATTCCATGATCCAGTATCACAGCCCAGCCACGAATGGGGACGGTGGGATGCTGAAATGCAACACAACAGTCACTGATGGACTGTAAAGCGTCTCTATCCCTTTGAATAAAAACATAAAAACTTAAATAAAACTCTGAGCACTGCAGGAGCTGCAGGGGCTGTAGGAAGCTGTGGATGGCTGGGGGCAGAGGGGGATCCGGGGCTGTTGGAGCAGGCAGGAGCTCCGAGGGCTCCTCTGCTCTGGGATTCAACATCTCAGCTCCTCAGCTCTGCTCTCTGCATTCATTCCTGGAACATTATCTGACAGCAGCACGTTCCCTTTGATTGACTTTACCTTATGGAAAAATACCTTCTGAGAGTTGCAGCTGCTTTTACAGAATACTTGTATTTATTTAGTAAAATAATTGGAAATCTGCTCGCTGGTTGGGTACAAAGTCATTTCCTAAGGCCCATGTTTTTAAAGTGGCATGAGAACAGCCCCAGAACCTGTCAGTCTCTCACAGTTTCTACTGTACGTCAGGAGCAGCACAAAAATGAACCATTGTTTTAAGTTATTATGGCTGAAAGAACCTATATTTTTGTTGTCACAATCTTAAATTGACTCTGCCACGACGCTCCGTATGTTCTCTTGCCCTAGATTCAAAGATCAGACAAATTCTAATTTATCCAGTTGGGGCTGTGTCCCTACAGCTGCCCTTTTGGGAGAGCTGTGCTCCAGCCTGGAGATGCTCTGGCAAAGCTGCCAGGAAATCACACGGAGCGTTAGCAAGGAGAGAGAGGAAGAGGCGGCTCAAAGGCTCTGTCCTCCGTGGTCAATAACACAGGGAAGAGGTTGTGCACGTGCTAATTAGCTCCAATTTGCAGCCTGAACTGTGGAAACAGCAGTTTAATAACCTTGGCTGGTGAGAGAGGAGAGGTAGGAGCAGGGGGATGGATGCAGGGAACGCTGGGGTGGGTGTGCAAGGAGCAGCCTGTCCTGCTCCAGGTGGGTACCACATGAGCAAAGCTCAGGCCCTGGTGCACTTCTACTGCCTGGACAAATAAAACCTCTGATAAATAAAACCTCTGATTCCAACAGGAACTGAGTTATGCTCAGAATGTCAGAAGAGCCCATCAACCCACTCTCCTCCCTAGGAGAGCAGGAGAATCATAGAATCATAAAATCCCAGAATGGTTGGGCTGGTAGGGACTTTAAAGCCCATCCAGTGCCACCCCTCCATGGGCAGGGACACCTCCCACTGTCCCAGGCTGCTCCAAGCCCCGTCCAGCCTGGCCTTGGGCACTGCCAGGGATCCAGGGGCAGCCACAGCTTCTCCTGGCAACAAGAGAGAAAGATAATTTTTGATTAAACAGCATCTGATTAAACATTCAATAATCCAAAGGGTTGGGGGTGCCCCTAATGCCACCCTAAAGCAAGGAAGAGCAGCTTGGTGCTGGGCAGAAGCTCCGTCCTTGCTCTGCAGCAGCCAGGCAGGGTGAGCTGGAATCGCTGTGATTCCCTTTGGGAGCAAACTGTTGCTGCTGCTGCTGCTCACGCTAATCCCTCTCACACAGAGCTACACTCACTGCTGAGTGCATCTTCAAACACTCCCTCTCAAAACACACGTGAGGAAGAGAAAATTCCTACAAGTCACCCGTGTCCCTGACCACGAGGAGCATCGTGGTGTGTCGCTGTCAGCGCCGCTGCCGGGAGCCCTCCCCGAGCTCTGCTGCTCCATCCACCCTCACCCCTGTGGTGCAAACAGTCCCCACCAGCGCCCTGCCCAGCCAACCTCAGGGCTCCCAGACCCTCCAGCTGCAGAGGATGGAGCTCAGCTGATTCAATTTGTGCTCCAGCCAGGAGGAGGCTGTAATGTGGAGATCACGGAAGCAATCGTGCACCTGAACATTTCCAGATGCCCTCGGGACACTCTGGCTCCATCCTACTGTCTGAGCAGCTTTTCAGTGTTTATGCAGGGAAAAAAAAAGCCAAGGAAAGTAAAAAATCAAAGGTGGGAGATGGGGTGTTGTACACCTGAAGTACACAACTCAGTGTTACACCACCACTCATGTGGTACCTGCTCTTCAGGTAAACTACTCCAGGTCAACTTTTCTGGGTGATTTTAATTATCATGGAGAAGGGTTTAGGTTGGGCCTTCCGGATCGTCCCGTTCCAACGCCCTGCCATGAGCAGGGACATCTTCCACTGACTAATTAGAAGATTATTCGTTGATATTAAGACACCACATCCAACAAGGCTTGCAATACTCAGCTGAGTATTGATAATTTATTTGTGTTTATGTAGGACACCCGGCACTAACATTGACATTTCTAATGTGTTTGGAGCATTATACAAACAGAGGGATTTTTGCCTGCTTAGCATTACACATTATGCATCTGTCCTACACTGTGCCAGCTTTCCCTGCCGCTGGATTTTCACAGTGGTAGGAAATAACAGGGATAAAGGGATTAAAAAGCAATGATTTTCAGTAAAGCCTTACAGGACATGTCTGCTATGATCTCAGCTTACTTGTCTTCTCTACACCAGTAAAACACTCTCATAGTAGACAGATTTATGGCTTAAATGCAGACAAGTGTGTAAAATAAATATTTTGCTTATAGCTTCCATGCACTTTCAAACATTCCCTGTGATTATAATGGCTTCTGAAGTCTCTTTCCAATGGGGTGAGTTGCAGTTCAGAAGTTAAAATCAGGGCCCTCCTCTGGCCCTGGTGCCAGCTAAAGGTCACGATTGAAGTGTGGTGTTTAGCAATTCCAAATAATTGTATCCAGACTTCAAACATGCCACGCTTTGTCACAGCTGCCACAGAAGGTCAAACTGAATTTAAATTCTGTTTATCTTGGCATTAATAGAGCTACAGTTCAGGCTATGCCATGTGAAATGCAGTGCTCAGAGCAGCGGCTGTGCTTCCTCCTAGGGAGAAACACCACAGGGATTTTGGGGACTGAGGGACAACCACAGCAGACGAGGGAGGGAAATTCAAAGCCTGTGAAGCCTCATTTCACAGAGAGGAGCAGTTTCACAGCTCAGCCAAGGCCGTGCCTGTGTGTGTGACAGACCCAACAACTGAATCAACTCCTCCTGAATCAACTCTGGAGGGAAAACTCCAGGAGTGGCACCTCCCTCTGTGTTCATCCCAGCCCAGGGCTCCCGTGAGCTCCAGGAACTGTCACCCACCCATACACCCCGGGGACAAGCTTACAGTTAAGATTATTTCTGCTGGAACAGATTATCACTGTACCTGCTACAAAAGAGTCCTGCCCAGCCCCCCAGCACAAACACCAATATATTCATTAATTCAGATAACTCTCCCAATTCCCATTGTATCCACTGACCATGAGCATAAGATTTTTGTTGCAGATCACTGATTCCTTGAGTAAAATGGATTTACAGCAGCCTCTGATCCTTCCTCATATGTGGGAAGGACAAAGCAACTGCTTTACCTGCTTCACCTTCACGCTGCTTTTTCCCGAGCACAAACCTTTGACCTTCACGCTGCTTCTTCCCGAGCACAGACCTTTGTCTCAGAGACAGATGAAAGGCAATAGAGAATGGGGTTGGTGTGTTTGGGTTTTTAAACATGTCACTATGCAGCAAACATGCAGCCAAGATATTAAATATGTAAGTTTACCTAATGCAGAAGAATTTCATTTATTTCATACCAAATCAGGAGACAATCCTCAAACCATAATCACTGAGATGAGAAATCCAACGTTAATGCACAGAAATACTGAGCTGAAAAGATCTTAGTTTGTCCAAGAAACACCCCACTGGGAATTTCTCTCTCCAGAGCAGATCTGTAGAGCTACAGATGTCAGCTCAATTCCTCATCAGGTCCAGGAGTTTCCAAGTTAATTTCACACTAAGAAGGTTTCAACAAGCCAGACAGAGGAAAAAATCCACTTAAAAAGAAATATTGAATTCTTTGACATAGTCAAAATATTCAGAGTGGAGAGCTAGGGGGGGAAAAAAGGGGGGCAGGAGTTGGTTTTTGAGCTGGGCATATGGGAAGCAGCAGCTGAGGGGGTGGGAAGGAAGAACTCTCTGCTGCCCAGAGAAGCTCCTTCACATCCTCGTCCTAAGGAATTACACATCCAGCTCTTAAGACCCGAGTTAAGCCCGCACCTGTGAGAGCTGCCCTGTCTGTGCAGCACCTCTGCTCCAGGATGGCTGGGAGCAGCAAGGGTGTGACTGGAGACGGGGCATCACTTCTGGTGTCAGGAGATGCACAGAGACAGTTCCAGGGGTGCTCATCCATTAGCACAGGGCAGGACTGGAGGGGACAGGAGTTTCGTGCTCCATGTGTTATCACGTTTACTCTTGCAATAAACACAAATGATGTGCTTGCAACAAAACTCTTCAATTGTCTTTAAGGAGCTTTGGCTTTCTAAGAAGCTTTGGGGGGTTCCTTGCAAAGTGATGAAACGAGATTAGAGTCCCTCCTCATGAAACATTCACACGACAGATCATTTGGGGAAAGATACATCAACCACGAGGAAAAGCTTCCCAATTAATAATACATAAGAGAAGTGAGATGGAATAGCGTGTGAAATGACTGACCTGCTTTAGAAACATTGCTGGGTGTCATTTTAGCTCCTTATTATAGAATTCCCTACATAAAACCATCCAGATGTTCCCATCTGCCTCCATATTGTCGCTAACAGGAAGGGGGAAGCACAACAGCCTTTGCTACTGAAGGGCAGGTTCATTTCTCATGGAAAACACATGCAATTCCAGGGAGGGATCCGGGGGGGAGGATCTTCCCAGGGCAAAACAAAGCCTGAAATCCCTGGGTCTGTAGCAGCCCTGTGGTGCTGGTGTGAGTGCTGCTCACACCCAGATGTTTGTGCAGTCCATGCACACGTGATCACAGCCACACTGCTGCACCTGCAATCGCTTACAGCAGTTGTGCATGCAATTATTATCCCTGCATGCATAATTGGGAAGCATTATGCAAATACGCAGTTATTGAGGTAATTGGTCACTGGCTTACACAGTTACTCGTGGGTAATTTGTGCTGTGCTGGTACCTTTCCCAACAAATCCAGCACATTCAGGCAATGCTGAAAATCAGCATCCACATCCAAAACCTGAGTGAGGAGAAACCTCACCGGGTTCACCTGGCTGACAAAAGGTGTCACCCACACCAAGAAACTGCTGGCACAACACACAACCTGCAGTATCTCTTTCCCTGCCAAACACTCACATCAGCCTTCAGCACAAGTCATACTTCTCCTCCAAAAATCAGACTGTTCCAAACTGAGTCCACAGACTCATTCCAATCTCCCATCCCTCAGGAGTGCTGCTGTTGGGACCGAGCAAGATTTTCACCTGCCCAGGAGCAAGTCTCTTTTATGGTGCCCCTTCTTCCTGTCATTCCCACTTGCTACCACTTCCCAGTTTGTATTCCTGTAGAGAAAGGCACGCCAGAATCCCGTGGCACAGTTCAGGGAAATGGATTATGCACACACTCGGGACGTTAAGCAGCTTAATGGCAGGATGTCTGCTCCAGAGAGAAAAGGCAGGGACGTGCGTGACAGGTCACCCAGGGCTCTATTGTTTTATTACTATCCAACCTCAGTTATTTAGGCCCTCTTAAAGATTTAAAGGCCTGCCCCCAAAATGCCAGGCACTGGACAGGTCCAAATCAGGTCTCTGTCCCAGAGCTGCAAACAGGTCCAGGGCAGGAACAGGAGTGGGCACAGGAACAGCAGGAAATGTCACTCTCCTTTCGCAACACTTTTGGACACAGAGATGAACCAGGAAAGCAGCTGAATGCAACGACAGTGGAGGAACAAGGGGATGAAGCCAGCGGGCACAAGAGGAGAGAAGATGAGAACAAAGAAGCAATCAAAAGCCCAAACAGTGGGAAACCTCCTATTTTCCTGGTACCTTCTCTTTTAAGGCTGCTTGAGCAGGAATGTTTTGGAAGAGCACTCAAATCTGCCTGACGGGAAAGTATTGGCAGAGGCTGTACCTCAAGCAGGTCACGAAAGATGACACAGAGGGGAAAACCCAGTGCCCTTCTGCTTGAGTGCAAACCTTCCCCTTACACCAGCAGGTCCTGCAGCAGCTCCTCCTGAGCTGCTGGCACCTCCCAGCCTGGGGAGAAACCCTGGCTAAGCCACCAACTCATCTGGCTCCTTCCTGCGCTAAAACATCCATCTGCAGCCTGTAGGAATGAAAGATGCTTTACCTCCCATCTCAACATTACTCTCATTCCTGGTGTTCTGATGTTATGAAAACTGCCTAGAAATGAAGACACCAGCTTAAGATTGTAAAATTTTAATGCTTGCTGTATTTCTCCTCCTTTTTGTTTGCAGGCAGCTTTTAGGTCCATCAGGTTTATGCCTTTCAAGGATGGATCTACTCTGCTAAGGAAGTGAAAATAAATTCCCTGCCCTGAAACAAAGAACTGAAGCCATTCAAAACACTGTGGGTTTTCCAAGATGCATCTGCTATTTCATTATTTCCACATCAGGAATAAGTGATAGATGGGAAAAGAACACCCGGATGGATGAGACCAGCCCCTGTGAAAGGAAAAGTGTCTTTTTGGATGACATTGATGAGTTCCTTCTGAAAATTCGATTTCCTTATATATGAAAAACTTCACTTTTACTGTTACCCGAGTGACCTTCCGGGATCTCAGAAAAAATTCATTGCCTCAGGAGGAAATGTGAAGTATTAACTGCACACCGTATTTGCTACATATTTAACTTATTGTTAACTCCTATTAAAAATTGTTAAACCAATCTTTAAAATAATTTCCTGAGAAGGTACCACTTCAGGACATGCCTGGAAGAGGTGCTGAGCTCTGCCTGTCATGGACAGCAGGGCCTTTTCACCCAGGTTGTGCTCAGCAAACTCTGCCCGTGGAATTGCAACGCTTTGTGCAGAGCGAAGAACATCTCGTGTGCTTTTGGGGTTCTGTCATTAAAAGCATCACAGGTCCTTGTTGAGGAACACAGAATTCCCATTATCTTAATAAAGGGCACAGGGATGAGGCAGCACAGCACCATCCTGCCACAGGTTTCCTTTCCATTGCTGAAGTGAATAATAAAAAATCAGGAAATAAAGATTTTAAGGCATGAAGAAAAACTGATTTTTATGTCACTGCCACAGCTTCAGCCACAAACTCCTCGTCCGACACAGACTAAAACTGTACCTAAGATCCAATTTCAGGCTCAAATGACTCTTATGGTTCACAGAATCATGGAATATCCTGAATGGGAAGGAACCCACAGGGATCATCCAGTCCAGCCCCTGGCCCTGCACTGACACCCCAAATCCCACCCTGGGCATCCCTGGCAGCGCTGTCCAAACACCCCTGGAGCTCTGGCAGCCTCGGGGCCGTGCCCATTCCCTGGGGAGCCTGGGCAGTGCCCAGCACCCTCTGGGGGTGTGAGTCCCCATCACCTTGGCTCGAGGTTTGCCTCTCTACAGAGCACAGAAACTCAAATGTTTGAATCCTGGCAGGCCACAGCATTTTGTCGTCACACCTTCGTGTCACGTTGAATAAAATTTGAAAAAATTTAGAACCAGGATTCAAAAGGCAGGTGGGAGGTTACTCAGCAGGTCCACGCTCTTCCTCAGACACAGGTTATGTATCGGGATGGTGACATTGCTCAGGCCAGCCCCAGTGACCTGCAGAGTGTGATCCGGGGACGTGCGTGCCACTGGAGGGGGCTGTTACCTTTAATGCCTAAGGACAGAAGGGTCGTTAACCCTGAAGCCGAACGATGGAAGATGATGCTCACTCTGGATACGAAGGATAGAAAGAAAGGGTCGTTAACCCTGGATGCAAACGATGGGAGGAAGGGATGTTCACCCTGGATCTGAAAGAGGGAGGGATGTTCACCCTGGACCCGAGGGATGGAAGGAGGGATGTTCACCCCGGACCCGAAGGACGGAAGGAGGGATGTTCACCCTGGGCCCGAGGGATGGAAGGAGGGATGTTCACCC
>VZRQ01009977.1:2106381-2211397 GCA_013397975.1 Machaerirhynchus nigripectus
CAATGGGAGCGCGGCCCGTCAGCTGACCCGCGGCGCCTTCCCAGGTGCGCGCCGGCGGCGGCTCAGAGCGGGCGGCACCGCGCACCGGCACCGCGCACCGGCACCGCGCCGCTGCTCCCGCTGTCCTGGGGGCGGGCAGCAGGCACGGAGGGACCGATCCATCCATCCATCCATCCATCCATCCATCCATCCATCCATCCATCGCTCCCCGCATCCCGGCGCGGTGGGACCGCGGCGGCAGCAGCGGATGTGCAGCCCCGGGGGACAACCGCGGCAGTGCCCGGCCGGCGGTGAGTGCGTCCGCCGGGCTCGGGGGAGGGAGCAGAGGCTGCGGGAGCGCCGCGGGTGCAAGGGCTCCGCTCCGGGCTGCGGGGACGTGCGGTGCGGCCCGGGGAGAGAGCAAAGTTTGCGGTGGCGGACGCGCCCCTGGTGCCCCCCGGGGCTGCGGGGTTTCGGTGGCTCCGCACCGCGCCGGGACCGCCCCGGGGCTGCGGCCGCCTCGCACCTCCGGGGCTGCGGGGTTTCGGCTGCAGCATCGTTCTCCTCCTCCTTCTCCCTCTCGGGTGCTCCGCTGTTCCCCGGGCCGGTTTGCGGTAAATCGGGGTTCTGGGGGAGAATCGCTGCTCCGGGGTGCCGGCGGTGGGCGCGGGGCCGGCGGTGCGGCAGCGCTGCCCGCGTCCCCTATTTGCATGCGAATGGGAGCGGATCCCGGCAGATGTCCTGCCTCATCCATTCACCCGGAGGAATGCGAGGAGACAAGGAGCCTTCAGTGTGACAATGGCCCTTCAGAAAGCGGCATAAAGGCGCAGTGTGAGCGGGGCCGCGGCTCCGCCGCCCTCCTCCCGCGGCCGCGGCTTTGTGCGCGGGGCGCTGCGGGCGCTCCGCACCCGGGGGCTGCGGGACCGGCCACGGGAGAGCGCAAGGCAGGCAAGGGATGCTCCGCCGGGTCCCTGCTGCAGCGCACCTGCGCTTTACAGGGGCTCTTTTGGAAGTCTGTTGCCTAAAAGGTGCGGGGAGAAGCGCGGGGCAGCGGCGGCCCCGTTTACCCCGGGTCTGGGGCTGCTCTGGCCCCCGGGACTGGGGGTCCGTCGCCCCCGGGTCTGGCGGCCGCGGGCGGACAAAGGGACCGGCCCCGCTGCCGCCCCTTTGTCGCCTCTGTCAAAGGGCCCTTTGAGCGCGGGGCCGGCCCCCGTTCCCTGGGAGAGGAGGCACAGGAGCAAGGCGCATTGTGCCGGCGGCTCAGCCCTGCCGGGGCCGCACAACAGATGTTCGCCTGCGATTTTCGCTCTCCCCCAAGTTATTCTCTCCCCCAGTGCTGGCTCGGCGCGCATTTCCCACCAGGCGATGGAAGGGAAAGTAACAGAATTAAACTCAAAGTAGGCGATAATGTTGTCCAGAGGTGAGAGATCACACACAGGGTGCTTCTATTCTTGTCCTGGAGCTGTGCGACAGCTCCCAAGTAATGAATCCCTTCAATAAAAACTCTTTTGGGGACCTTTAAGTCTTTTCCTTACAGATTTAAAGGGTCCCTATAAAAGGAACCTAGTATTTCTGAACAAGATCATGAACCTGTTCTGGCCAACAGCTCAGATGTACACACAGGGAGATCACAGAGCTTCGAGTGACCGAAGGCACACCCAGCATCAGTCCCACTGTTGTCCAAAGGATCCTACCAAACTGTGTCCCAAAGTCTTGCAAGTCAGAATTTAAATTAATTTAAAAGACAGACACGCTGAGAGGGACACAGACCAGCGCACGGAGCTTCCCGGATGGGAGGAGTGAAGAGAGCAGGATGGTTCTGCCCGGTCAGCCCACGGGCTCTCAGCCCTGGGCCAGGGCACCTGGTGTCCCTGTCCCTCTGCCCTGCAGCCTCTGTTGTGCCACTGCACCGGGACAAGAGCTCCAGTATACCTTGTACCTCGGCAGTTAAAAGTTATCTGCACAACGTTTTATGTAGTCTGTATAAAATTATCTTTCCCAGTAGGCATTTTGGACTTTAATAGACCAGTTACTGTGATGACCATAAAGTCTTTTCCATTTACCTAGAACAGACACGATAACGCTACTGATCATTGAAGGAAATAGGATTTTGCATTAAGTTGGACAATTACAAAAGGATAACAACTTTTCATGCGAACTGTGAAGGACCTTTTTTTTACTGCCATAAATAATGCTGAGCCCGTCCAAATTCAGGCTGAAAAAAGAAACTTCTGTTCAGTCTGACTGACCAGGAGTCCAACAACCTCACAGGGAACAGAGCCCTGGCACAGGGTGCCCAGAGAAGCTGTGGCTGCCCCCGGATCCCTGGCAGTGCCCAAGGCCAGGCTGGACAGGGCTTGGAGCAGCCTGGGACAGTGGGAGGTGTCCCTGCCATGGCAGGGGTGGCACTGGATGGGCTTTAAGGTCCCTCGCAACCCAAACCAGTCTGGGATTCCATGGTTCTCTGTGTATATTTAGTTCCAGTTCGTGGAGCAAATGGGATCATTTCAACAAGCAGTGGTTAAAGCTCTCATCATCATCATCATCTCCTAAATCCCCCTCGTGCCCGGGTGCCCGGAGCCCGGCTCGTTGCCGCGGGCGGAGGAGGGGATGCTGCAGCCTTTGTTTCACTCCGATACAGTAGCGTGGCACTGCAGAAGGCAGGGAAAACTTTTCCTAATCGGCGTGCTGGATTCCTGCTGCATCCGGCTGGCTGCTGCTGCCAAGGAGGGCGGCAAATCCCCGCTCCGTGGCTTTTTTTGTAGGGACACTTAAAGCACCTTGGATGAATCATAACATCGGTCAAGCGTTGCTGCTACTGCAGCTTGCGTAGCTTAATAGTCACTGGAAAGGGGATTTATTTGCATTATTGGGTCTGAAGATTTCTTTTTGCTGTTGTTAGGGATGATACAGACTCATCCACGTTTAAACAATACTTTAAAATAATTTTTTTAATTTCTTGTATGAATTTTTGGAAGCTCTTCTTTCTGTTAATGGTATTGATGAGTAAAAAAAGGGCTTTGTTCACAAAGCTCTGAGCCACATTATTTCTGCCTCTTTTGGAGCTGCTCCTTCCCCAGGTGAGTGACTTGCCTGGTCCCAGGTCAGGCTTTGTGTCAGGCTCAGACCAGGATCAGGCATCAGAAAAAACCCCCCAAACAAGCAAAACCCATGGAAAAGAGTTAAGTGATGTTGATAGAAGAGCTCCGGTTGAGCACTATTTATTTTAGTTTATTTTTCAACCAGCAAAGTAGCAAGACACTGAAAATATTTACAGAGGAGCAGAAATTTTCCAAAATAAAAATCCCTCTGTCTTCCTGTGCACTTTGTCGCCACGGAGGTGCCTGTTCTTTGAAGCCCTGATTAATATAGATGAGTTGTAATTTTCTGACCAAGCCATCCTAGCTCACATATATTATTCCATTGGCAGACATGTGGTCCCCACAGCTGTCCCCTCATTTGTGTATGAAATGGAAACACTGGTGGCATTTGTAGGTTACCATAGTTACATGAACAATACACGTGTGAGGCTTCATCCTGCCAAGCTCCAGATTTTTTCCTGGCAGACATTTTGTAGACACAGAACTGAAGAAAATCTATGTGAAGTTTTTGGAAGCACATAAATCCAGCCCTCCTCCTCCCTGTTTGTGCAAGGCTCATGGACAGGGAGCCTGCCTTTCAGCCTCACCACGGCTGATTCCTGCATCCCCTCGCAGCTGGAGCTGCCATCCTGGAGACCCACGTTGCTCCCAGGAGTCAAGGACTGCAGGCCATGCTCCAGAGCAGTGAAGTCATTAACAAGGTCAGGCCTTAAACACATCTTTCTCAAAAATAATTTGTGAGTTCTACACAAAAGGGGACTTTGGAGCTGGGATAGTTTTTCTGCCAACTGTGTTAGGAGGGTTGGCAGTGCCCGGGGGGCTCCCGGGAGAGTGCAGAGGTGGGAAGCAGCCAGAGCCCCATAGCAGGACAGAAATCCAAGGAAACCCACTACAAATATTCCCATACTCTATTTTGTCTCTGCAATTAACATGTGTGAAGAAAGATGGGCAAGAGCAGAGAAAATCACGGAGCTGGCTTAGGAACAGGTTTTGTTGGTTTGTAATTAGTTATTAAATAATGGTGTTTCTCTAAGATTTGGAGGGCTTAAGTTCTGCACAGAGAATTCACAGGACTCCTTTGGTAGGAAACAGTCACTGCAGATGTGTTTGAGTTACTCAAAGGCATTCCCAGTCTCATTCTTTTCCTGTAGCTGAGTAATTAAGTCCTTCACTAATGGACTCCGTAAGGTTTGGAGCTCAAAGCCTCCGTGGAGGGCTGAGAGCTCCCCAGCTGAAAGTTCTTCTGAGCCCCCCTCTCTTATTCTTTGCTGCTTCGAACCCTGCAACTTTATTCAAATTTTGTTCTTTAGATGTCGTTTTTCCTTTTTCTGCGTATGGCACTGAAGAAAAATACTGGATTGGCCTATTTGGGATTGGCCTAATTCTCGCCCTGGTGAAGGCAGGACAAGTCTGTGGCATCAGTGAGACAAGAATTAGACTCTGGTTGTAACTTCACCTTCTATTTCATAAGGCCTTAATTTGGTGATACAAGCCAGTGTTTTCTTTGCTTTCCATCTGACTGAATTATTAAAAGAACAGGACCTGGTTTTTACCTGGAGCACAGTTTCTAAAGATTGAGTATTTGCAGTGGAGTATTGCCTTTTTCTTCCCTTTTTAACTAACAGAACAACAAGGCAAAGCAAGTTTAAGTAACGGGCCTGAAATATTTAACAGGGTGCTGTAGTGAGAATGCACAGCAGTTATAAAAGTGCCATGGAGAAACAGTTCTTTCCCTTATTTTATTGGGTACAGCAGCCTAACTACATAATTTTCTCTCCTGAGGTGCTGCCCTTTAGTTCTCAGTGGTCGCACAGGGCAATATTTTCCCTGACCAATTCCCAACTCAGAGCAGTTTAATACGGAGGCAAACCTCACTTGGAAGTTTTAGTCAGAAATTTTAGAGTTTGTCCGTCAGCATCTCATTTCCAGGTGTTTAATTTAACTAACTCTGGTGATTCCAGTGATTTGGGCATCTGTCAGCTTGGATTAGAGCGGGGAAAAGCAAGGGCTTTTGGAAGCCAAGGCCCCCTGAAGGCACCTGGCAGGGTTTGCCTGGCTGGTTCCTCAGCGTGAGCCAGCGCTGGGGCGGCTGCTCCCACCAGTGCTGGGGAAGTGCAGCCCCGGCCCTGCTCCTGTGGGAGGGCTGTGCTGGGCCTGGAAGGGAGCAAAACCCCAGGCAGGTGTCGGGGCGGGGGGGTCTCGTCACGCCCCACAGGCACCCACAGCTCGTTCCCCCCGTGGCACTGGGAGCCATCGCTGTCCCCGTGCAGCCCTGTGCCCACCAGAGGGGAGTCCCTGGCTGGATGGGCACATCCCACCTCTAAGATCAGCTGGGAGTCACTGGCTTCACCCCAAAGGGGTTGGTCTGTGACAAGCAGGAGGTGTCAAAGTCAAGGGTGGGACGGACAAGCAGCGCAGCTGAGCTGGGACAGGGGAGGGTGCAGGGAAGTGTCTGGTACCTGCTGGACCTTCCTTGTGCCTGGATTGGGTATCACCTGCCAGGAACACCCAGCTCCGCTTCCTCACACACATTTCAGTACCACACCCCTTACAGGGGGAGGCTGAGACCAAAACGGGATTCCTCCATGCTCAACAAACACTTTCCAAGCTGGAGAAGCTCCACCTGTGGCAGTGGAGATAACCCAGATCTCAGGCCCTGCCACTGCCACCTCCTGCCCTTCGCTGGAGTACTTCAGCTGAGGTGAATAAGCTCCTTATTTTATGGTGTTTTAAAAAGAACACTCATGGTCTGGAGAAGCCATGGGGCTGTTTGAGGTCATGGGAGATGTTCCCTGGGTTCCTCCTCCACCCTGGAGTCTGACAGATCACCTGCTAAGGAACTTCTATAAAACACCGAAAAGTTATTCAGAGAGAATCCCTGAGCTTGTCCAAAGTTTGGTAGAATAACATTTTGCCTTGTTTTAATAAAATATAAATCAAAGCTTGGATTGTCTTTTTGTAATTTGAAAATGTTTATCATTTATATAATGAATCCTTCATTTTCTGTTATTTCATGCATCATATCATTTATTTGATTAAGCAAGTCCAAAACTATCTAATAAATTCATACCTTGCTAATGTGCTGCATACAATTACTGGGATGCAGATGAGCTACTGATTGGCCTTGTTAAATTTTTAAATTACAAATGATCCATCATTCTAACAGAAATAGAGTAAATATTGATAGTTCCAGAGAACCACCAGTGACATGTAAATGCAGTGAAAAATAACTTACCTTAGCCATAGGTGAACAAGCAGTTGCAAAAATGGAGTTTTTTAATTGCTGCTTGAAAACAGGTCTTTAAAATGGGTTCATCGTAGTAAAAGGCACCAAGTAGAACCAGGTCAGTGTTTTTTCTGAGTTCATTGACAAATCTGTTTTCCTTTCTCTTTTCTGCCCCCTTTAAGTGCAACAAGTCTGGTTTATACAAATTAAACATTACTCTGCCCAAATGAATCATCGTAATTAGGTAAAGATTTTATCTATAAAGCATCAATAACTTAAAATTTTGAGAGGGAAAAACTCCCTTTCTACAATGGGCAGCAATTTTAATACCCTCCACTGATGAAAGAAGCCATCCATGGAAAACCTGGGATGTGGCCATGACCAGACTGAGGACTAAAGCTCGAGGAACAGTTTATAAGCCTTTTCCTAAACACACAGTACATTCAGCAGGGTGTATTTTCTCTCTCTCTGTTAATCTCATGAACCTCTCAGAGCAAGCCTGTTTTCTGCATGAAACAAAGTATCAGGATTCAGGTGATACCTGAGATCAAAAGAAATGGTTAAACCCATGCTGTGAAGGTTTCCACCACTCTCAGCTGATTGAGCTTTCCTGTCCCATCACGTGGCAATGCTACCTGAGTGATTTTGGAACCAAGTAATGGTGGGGAACACAGATTTCATGTAGCAGAAGTGCAGGGAGACTTGTGGAAAAGGGGGAGGCTCATGGGGTACAGCACTGGAACTGGGGAGGAAAGAGCCTTAGGTCAGAGTGAGGCCTTGGTTCAGAGCAGTTCCAAAGCTGAATCTGTGGCCACTTAATGCAATTAGTTCTACCCCTTCCCGGCTTGGTTGAGTTCCAGATCTTTGTCTTGGTGCTAACAGCCTTTCTGTTAGATCTCAGCCCCTCCCGTGCTAAATCCATTTATTTTGTTAGTGGTATGCTCACAGTCTTTCCTATCAGATCTTCCCCTAACAGCCAACTCAATATATGGGTCTATTAATATTTAAATATATATAGCTCAGAAACAGAGAAATGGATTTTGTAAGCATAAAACGCAGAAAAAAAAATCAATAAAATCTGTTTTATTCTAAGGGCTGAAGTCTGTGGCAGCACACTACATGTACAAACTGCATAGATATAGATCTAGGCTAATAGTAAAATACAGTTTAATACTTAATCACTAATAATTGAAAAGCTAACACATACTACAGCCACAGGAAACAGAATTATCAAAACAGAGTGTAACAAGGACCAGAAAAAGAACTTTTTTCTTGATTGAAGATAAGCAATTGAAGCTCCACGCACATATAATTTTTAATAACAAGCCTTCTGCCTTCCCTACAGCCCGCACCATTGTGTTGATTTATAAATACCTCCAGAGCTCCTGACTCATTCTGGTTTGGATTTATCAGGCACCGTTGCCAGCACAGGGTTTTTTGGCATCCTCTGTGGTAGTAACAACCACGTACACGCCGGGGTCTTTCCCAACTGTGGGGGATCCTGAGTGACTCACAAAACTGGAGTTTGATCTAGAACTGTGTAGGAAGCAAAATAATCACACTGCCAGAAGCCAGTCAGCAAAAAGGGAGGAAAAGGATTTTCTGTTACTTCAGGAGAATCCTGCGGAGTTCTGACATCCCTGTTTCTCCTGGTTAAAAATACTCCTTGTGTGCTCCTTCTTTCATTATTATTAACACTTTGCTTCCACTGGCCAAGCTCCTTGGCTCTCAGAGTGGTCAAGAAACAAAAAGGGAATTCTACTCCAAAATCCAACCCAATCTCTTCATGCCTGTTTTCCTCTTTCACCTTTTCTTTTTTTTACTTTTCTTTGAACTGTGCTGATTTTGGTCAATAGTAAGAAGCAGAGATTTTCTGAGCTGTTTTGTATGAAATCCTTGGGAGGGAAGTGCCCCTGTCAGTTACAAGATGCTCAGATCCTTCCACATGGTGCTGAGATCCCAAATATGCCATGACTCAATCCATTTCTACTCTTTAACTATGGTGAGGAAGCCAAAGCAGAATTTCCCTACCCTTGGTCCTCTTTCATTCATCAGATACACAACATGCAAAAAAATAGTTGGAATAGGTCTTTCCAAATTAGTTATGCTCAGGAAATTTTAGATACTGTACTAAAACCAATTAGGTTTCAATTCTCCCTTGCATTTAAAATACCCAGAGGGCTGGGGATGGGTTAGGGCACGTCCGGGGGAAAGGAAAGCCCATCCCAGAGGTTTGCCCTCCATCACCTGCAGAGAGCTGTCCTGCAGGTCAGGCAGAAGGGAAGAGCTGCAGGGAAGGTCTCAGGAAGCTGGATCTAAACCCGGCAGTGGAATTGGCTGACTCTCAGAAATGCTGAGCTAATAAAGTAACTTTATCTGGTGATTATGTGGAAGGAGGACAGCAGGCACAGATAGGATTCCTCTCCACCAAACAGAATCAAAGCTTTGCCTTCACATTGAATCCTTGTAGCAGGACGTGAAAACGAGTCCTGGACAACAGAACAGCCCATGTTGTCCCAAGATTAAACTCATTCACAAATAGAAACGTAGTAAGAAAGCTGATAATAATTTGTATTTACTCCTGCTGCCCAAACACATGACAGCTTTCAGGTTTCAAGACTATGAAGTGGTTTATGAGGTTTTTTCTTTCCTAAAGCAAACAGCCTCTATAATTTGACAACCCACGTTTGGCAAGCCCCTGTTATTCCTGATGTTTCTGATATGACTGGTTAATGGTAATCCGTGAGAGATTTTCCATCAGGTGCCAGAAGCTGGGTTACAATTCTGTGGTGGATTTGATGGGCCATCAATACCCGGTGGCTGCTCCCTGCAGGGGATCCAGCCCCTTGCACTCCAGAGCAGTCTATGAATGAAAACCATTTTTCCCTCTCCTGCAAATTTACTTCAATATTTTAATGAAAGATACTGTATCAGATGCGAGTCTTAAGAATAAGCCCAAATAAATTACAAATTTCCAAGCTGTAATATGCTGTTTCTGCAGTGCAGACGTTATGAATAGGATGCTCTTTGCAGTTTTTTGGTGGAGATAAGAGTGGTATTTTTCAAAAGAACACAGATAAAGCACGCTAAGGTTGTCTTGAGATACAGCAAATCACCTTCTCACCAGAGCTTTCCCCAAAATTAAACACAGACTTTATTTTGATGGAGTGTGTGTACGGATGAGAAGAAAAAGTAGGCATTATTTGAAGGGAAAAAAACCCTCAAACCTTAAATATTGTAAATCCCTGAGGACAGAAATGTTTTGAGGCTTTATACCATTATTACATGTCCTACAGGCCCTTGTTCCTGTATTTCCCTTTAATACCAAGCTCCCACGTTCAGATTTTTTCAAGCTCTTTCAACTGTCATCATTTTCAGCTTGATTTTTCTGTATTTTCCACAATTCAGACCTGTAAATAGCTTATTTCCTGATGACACTGGAGACTTTAAAAACCTCACTATAAAAGGCTTACTTGATTCCTCAATATTTTTCTAAATACACAGGATTGCACTTGTACATTTAATTCCTGGGAAAGGAGCCCATTCCGGGGGTTGGCTGGAAACGTCCTGGTTATTAAACTCCAAGTCCTCTTTCTCTAGGATGTACAAGGTCACTGCTGCTCTTGACTGGAGCAAGCCCGACTTTAGTAACCTGGTTTTAGACCAGGTTTAGTGTTGAGCTTACTGCTGTGATTTAGTGGGCGCTCCTGTGTCAGTGCCTCTCCCCCCTAAAACCCGGCCAGAGGCGATGGCTCACCCGAGCACAGCCCCAATCCCTGTTTTATCCACGGAAAACGGGGGATACAGAACTGCAAAGGCCCTGCTGAAGGTCAGAGCAGAGCAGGGCACGTTTTACCTCCAACACACACACACACACACACACACACACACACAAAACCCTTTCCTTAAACTCGCCCAGTTGCCTTAAGCAGCGTGCAGCGATCCCAGCCTGAGCTCCCTGTGGCCCCCCTCACCTCCAGGGGTGCTTCCAGCATCCACGGAGCTCCAGCCCAGATCTTTTCCAGCCCAACCTCCAGTGTCCCCTCCCCCAACAGGTCCTTCCTTCCACAGAGTCATAGAATGGGTCAGGTTGGAAGGACCACAGTGGGGCATCTGGTCGCACCTCCCTGCTCCAGCAGGGCCATCCCAGAGCACAGGGCACAGGATTGTGTCCAGATGGCTCTGGAATATCCCCAGGGGAGACTCCACGCTCCCCCTGGACAATCTGTTCAGGGCTGGGCACTGCATGGGAGAAGTTCTGCCTCGTGTTCAGGTGGGACTTCCTGGGCATCAGTTCCTGCCCGTTCCTCTTGTCCCATTGCTGAGGGCCAGAGCAGAGCCTGGAGCTGTACTAATCCCAGTCTGAACTCCATTTTCCAGTTCCACCTGAAGCTCCCCCAGTTCTCCTGCTTGGCACTAACCCTGCTCCAGGTCCCTGGGCACGGCTGCCAGGCTGTCCCACCTGCACTCCCCTGCTGACCCACCTGGTCCAGGCTGCAGCAGCCAGGACAGGCTTTCCCTGAGGGATGGCAGCGGTTTCCCACAGGATGGGAATGGGAATGCAGGAGCTGCACGAGTCATTAGCAGAACATTAGCACAACAGCCAGCGCTCCAACGCAGCTCCCATACCGAGGCACAACCTGGGAAAATGTTTCTGCAGAGAGGGGAGGAACAGGGATCAGTGTGCTTCTGGCTCACAGCAACTGCAGAATAAATCGCTTGTCTTAGCCTGAGGTAATTCCATCGTGTATCTGATCCCTTCAACTTTTACCTCAATGCAGGTGGCTGCCGACCAAAATCTGTGCTGATGCTATTGTGATATAAAAGAAATGCTGCAAGAATGAACCACGTAACTGGAGAGGGAAGATTTGCTGTGGCAGCACCACAGTTTCAAAATGCATCCAGATATCCATGTGCAACCAAGATTGTTGCTCTTTTCAGCGAATTTTAATAGTGACCATTAATACAGTTGTCAGGGAAGTGACAACACTTTGTTTTCCTATTACCAAGCAAAAATGTTTAATATCTGTTCTTTTTAGTTGGCAGGTTAACTGTGAACACTTTTAATGAACAGTTTATTTCATGCTTGTCCCTTCATATTCTGCTCTTACTGCAATGGAAGCTTAAATGTCCTTTTTCTTCTGATCACCCAACCAACCAAATTCTTCAAAAGCCACCAGTAAGTCCGTGGCTGCCAGGGCACACCTCTTCCCAGCCACCCCTTTCTCCAAGGGAAGCTGGAATGAAGGCTCTTCTGCTCCATAACCAAACACCTGCCCTCATGATTTCTTGGGCCAGACAAATTCTCAGTATTAACCAGTTTTCAGAGCTTAGGTAGGAAGGGAAGAGTTAGACCTCCCCCCCGTGGCATTTCCAGGATGGGAGACAGGAATGATGCTCCTGTTTCTGCCCTCAGGGAACAGGAACAAGCCAACACCCCAGCCAGCTGCTGTGGGTTTGCCTGCTGACAAAAATGTGGTTTCTTACTGCCCTGGGTACTGAGCAGTGCCATGGAAAATGCATTTAGTTACTCTGAGTAAAATAATTCCCTCCATATCTCTGACAGAAAATTAGCCATTATTTCTACTGATATCAAGTTACCAGCTGTTACAACTGCTGTTGTGGGTTGGAACACCAGAAAATATGAATCTAACAAATGAGAGGGAAGGCAGGGAATGCTAAAAGCTTTCCTTCACACCCTCAGGATCTGCGACACAAAACATCGCAGAGGTGTCTGGGATCAGTCCTGCCAGTGCTGGAAAGACTGGAAAGATGAGAATCCTGGAGCAAAGGGATGGCTTTTGGTGGCTGCTCTGCTGCCTCTGTAGCTTTGATCAGGGCCGTGGATGGGGTTTTACACAGCACAAGTAGCTAAAACCAAAGTCTGTAACAGGTTGTCCCTCCTGCTGTGGCCCCGGGGCTGCCACTCACAGCAGCACAGCACTGAAATGGGCTGGGGCACGTGAGGCTGCTCAGAACTCACTCTTTGATTAGCCTGGAATTTCATTTCCAGCTTCATCCAAGCTGCCCCGGGCTGGGGGAGACTGGAGACAGCAATGTGCGGGTTGTTTCTAAAGAACATTTGCAGTTAAAGAAAATTAAATCCATTCACAGAAGGAAATAGCTACAGAAGAGAACGAGTCACTAGGAACTTGTAAAATCATATATTTACAGTGATCATAAACCCAGAACTCTGGTCAATAAACCCACAAATGCCTTCTTAGCAAGGATGAACAATAACTGTAACGTGCAAGTAAGAGGATATAAATATTCAACAAAGAAAGGATAGAATTTGAAATTTTTTGCAACATCTAGACATTCTCCTACATATTTTAAAAGAACCTTTGAAGTCTTTTTCAGGCGCAGTTTGGTTTTTAAAGCATTACATGATTCATACAGCTACATCAGAGCTAAATCAGTAGTAAAACATCAGTAGGGCCCTCAGCTTTGTAAGGTGCTGCTCTTCATCCACTGAGAAGCTGCAGGAGAAATTCCACAGGCAGGAATGCTGGGAGCAGTGTTCCCTCTGTGGTGCACCTGCTCTGGGCCAGGTGCAGAGCCCGAGCAGGGACGTGTCCCTGTGGGAGGGGACAGCCCACGGGCACAGCAGCTCAGGGCACCTCCCGGACCTGACGGGGGAAAGCACTGCCTGCATTATTCACTGCCAACTGCTGCCATTTGAAAATCCGCAATTAAATCAATTACACTTCGGATGCCATCAATTTCCCCAGAACCAGCTGGTTTGGGTCAGCTACAAATGTGTTGCCGTGCAGGGAAGCATCCATCAGAGTCAGCACAGCTCAGGCTACGCCAGCCTCCTCATCACTCCATGCTAACATACTCCCTACTATTGCAGTGCCGTTAGGATTTCTTTTTTAATACAGTCTTAGTCAATTCTTCCATCAGCTGGAAGTTATTTGAGGAGGAATGTTGGTCCTGCAGTTGGTTTTCCCCCCTCCAGCAGAGTCTGCTCAGCTCTCATTCAAGTCTCAGCTACCAGAGAGAAAATCTGACTCAACAGGGTCAAATGTATTCATGGTCCCATTCCTCTTTCCCTTTCTCCAAAGCACAACCACAGAATAACAATATAAAAATAAATAATAAAAATGCTGTTGGGTGTGTTCTACCAACAGCACTACATCATAATCTAAAGTAAAACATGGTAATTTCATTAATTAATGTGATCAGATTTGGAAGTAAGTGTTGTATAAATGGCATTCCTGTCACCACTATCCAGAGGAATATTTTAAACCTATTTTTAAAAGCTGTTATTTTGTATAGTACCATCTTTTGTGGGCTGTGACTTGGTTGAGGCTTTGCTACATTCTAATTGAAAAAGACTTGATTTCCTGCTTTCTGCTATTGCAGTTTTTCATGGCTGTGTTGTCTCAGATATCACAGAATCAGAGTGGTTTGGGTTGGAGGGACCTTAAAGCCCAGCCAGTTCCACCCCTGCCACCTTCCACTATCCCAGGTTGCTCCAAGCCCCATCCAACCCGGCCTTGGACGCTTTCAGGGGTGGGGAGTCCATACAGCACATCCTGATTATTTTAGTTACTTAAAAACCCAAACCTTTTGTTTGAGAAGTCTCAGCTGCATTTGCCAGAGCGATTTTGCAATGAAGCGAGAATGAGAAAGATTATACTATGAGATTTTCCTGGAATATGTGTTTAAACCCCACAATACACCAGATGTTCTGAGGTGCCTGGGCACAGCTGGGTTAATTTAAACACGCTCTTGCATGAACAACTTCAGGCTAAGCAGATACAACTGTGGGGCTTCCACAGCAATTTGGAATTGTGGTGAACAGTTCATACGACCACAATGAAATACAAACAGCTGAAATAAGGGCAGGACATTCATTTAATCAAATTTACTGTTATTGTTTGGTGCTGAGCTGGATTAAATCTAAGCTGTTATCTGGATCCAGTTTGATTAACCTGGGTGAGTTTTGGCAAAGTTCATACGCTTTAGCTTCAAACTTCTAAACCAACAGCTCCCTGAGCCTCAATTCCACACGCCTGAAACCCGAGCCTTGGGGACAAGGCGTGGGCGTTGACACTTGTCTGAGACCTCGATGTGCTCACCAGCACATCCTCCACCCTCAGCATTCCCCAGGCCATTCAAACAACTCCTGCAGGGTAAAACTGAAAGGTATCCCTAAGTCTTATTTTCAAGGTAATTCACTCTGAGAGATTTCCCATGTAAACCCCAAGAAGGAGAGCGTTCCAAACCCTACATAATTTACCTATACCAGATAGGGATTTTTATAAGAGGTTACTGTTAAAACAATAACTGTTTTCGGATATTTTCTTTCAAAGGTTGAAGAAATTAAATAATAGATGAACTATATATGAGCTGACCATAACATATATCCTAATCTGCTTTCAGGACCACATGCAGGCACTGATTTGCAGAAGATTCTGAAACACCGAGGAGCAGCAGAGAGTCTTCAGAGCACTTCTTAACTTCTCTAAACTCAGAAAATCATCTTTCACCTTTCTGGATGTCCAAGCCTTTCACCTTAAACGTCAAGCTTTACGTTTTCTGCCTGATAGGGGATCACCCTCTGTGGGGATTTTAGGGGCCTGGGGATCTGAACTCCCTCACTGGCCAGCATGGCAAAGGTTAGAGTTGTTTTAACTGTGTGCCAGTTGGTGCTAGAATTGTTAATGAATTCATTAACTGAGTCTTCCATACAGAGCAACGAATGTCCACAGCTTTGTGTCTGTGAAATCAGGCCCTGGTTCACACCACAGTCAACATACAGGGAAGCCACCACAGTTGACTGCAACGACCTCCGGTTAACAAAAATCCCCAGCAACCTCTCCAGTGACACTCAAGTCCTTCTCTTACAAAGCAACAACATTGCAAAGACCACAGATGAACTCCAACAGCTCTTTAATTTAACAGAATTGGATTTTTCACAAAATAACTTCACAAGTATCAGAGATGTGGGGCTCTCCAATCTCACTCAGCTTACGACTTTACACCTGGAGGAGAACCAGATCACAGAGATGACTGACTACTGCCTGCAAGACCTCTGCAATCTGCAGGAGCTCTACATAAATCACAACCAGATCAGCAGCATTTCTGCAAACGCATTCTCTGGCCTGAAAAATCTTCTGAGATTACACCTCAACTCCAACAAATTAAAGGTTATTGATAGCCGTTGGTTTGATTCTACTCCCAACTTAGAGATTCTCATGATTGGAGAAAACCCAGTGATTGGAATACTTGATATGAATTTCAAACCACTCTCAAGCTTAAGGAGTCTAGTTTTGGCAGGTATGTACCTCACAGACATTCCTGGCAATGCCTTGGTAGGCTTGGATAGTCTTGAAAGCCTTTCCTTTTATGATAACAAATTGGTAAAAGTTCCTCAGCTTGCACTTGAGAAAGTTCCCAATTTAAAATTCCTGGATCTTAACAAAAATCCAATTCATAAAATTCAAGAAGGGGATTTTAAAAACATGCTCAGATTGAAAGAGCTGGGGATCAACAACATGGGAGAACTCGTGTCTGTCGACAGGTATGCGCTGGACAACCTGCCTGAACTCACAAAGCTGGAAGCCACCAACAACCCAAAGCTGTCTTACATCCATCGCCTGGCGTTCCGCAACGTCCCTGCCCTGGAGAGCCTGATGCTCAACAACAATGCCTTGAATGCAGTCTACCAAAAGACAGTGGAATCCCTCCCAAACCTGCGTGAGATCAGCATCCACAGCAACCCGCTCAGGTGCGACTGCGTCATCCACTGGATCAACTCCAACAAAACCAACATCCGCTTCATGGAGCCTCTCTCCATGTTCTGTGCTATGCCTCCAGAATACCGGGGACAGCAGGTGAAGGAAGTGCTGATACAGGATTCAAACGAACAATGTCTTCCAATGATCTCTCATGAGACCTTTCCCAATCACTTAAACCTGGACATCGGCATGACGGTGTTTCTAGATTGCCGGGCCATGGCAGAACCTGAGCCAGAAATCTACTGGGTCACTCCTCTGGGCAATAAAGTCACCGTGGAAAGCCTCTCTGACAAATACAAGCTGAGCAGCGAGGGCACCTTGGAAATCTCCAACATCCAGGTTGAGGACTCTGGGAGATACACCTGTGTCGCTCAAAACATAGAAGGGGCTGACACGAGGGTCGCCACCATCCGGGTGAACGGGACGCTCCTGGATGGTACCCAGGTTCTGAAGATCTACGTTAAACAAGCCGAATCCCATTCCATCCTGGTTTCTTGGAAAGTCAATTCCAATGTCATGACTTCCAATTTGAAATGGTCATCGGCCACGATGAAGATTGACAACCCTCACATCACCTACACCGCCAGGGTCCCGGTGGATGTCCACGAATACAACCTCACGCATTTACAACCCTCTACAGATTATGAAGTGTGTCTGACAGTGTCCAACATCCACCAGCAAACACAGAGGTCCTGTGTTAATGTCACAACCAAAAACGCAGCTTTTGCGCTGGATATTTCCGACCAGGAAACCAGCACGGCCCTGGCAGCAGTGATGGGATCCATGTTTGCTGTCATCAGCCTCGCCTCCGTCTCTGTTTATATTGCAAAAAGGTTTAAGAGAAAAAACTACCACCACTCACTGAAAAAATATATGCAAAAGACCTCTTCAATCCCCCTGAACGAGCTCTACCCTCCACTTATTAATCTCTGGGAAGGTGACAGTGAAAAAGACAAGGATGGCTCTGCAGAAACCAAGCCGACCCAAGTCGACACATCCAGAAGCTATTACATGTGGTAACTCAGAGGATATTTTGCTTCTGGTAGTAAGGAGCACAAAGACTTTTTTGCTTTATTCTGCAAAAACGACGAGTTGAAGACTTTTGTATTTTTGACTTTGCTAGTCCGTGGCAGAGCGGTGAGGACAGGTGGATATTTCAGGATTTTTTAGTATAGCGTATCGCAATGGGTTGACACAAATGGCAGCTTCACCTAGCTTCAAATTTCCGTTTATTATTTTTTTCCTTTTTTTTTTCTTTTATTGGGCTAAACTTAACGCTGTCCTAACGGCAGTGCTGAAGGAAAAGAACGAGAGGCTGGGCGAGCCCGCGGCTCCGACGCAGCCGGCCCCGTTCTCCCAAAGCCAGTTTGGGGCAGGATCTCGCCGAGCTAACCCTCACTCTTGGACCTGCAGTGAATGAGGTTTGTGACCCCGGTCTGAGGACTCTCCCCTGAGAAAAGGAGACCCCTGAATGATGTTAGTTGACTGTACTGTAATGTTGTATCAACTGATTTGAATGTTTTTGACTTTCAACAATGAGTTTTCTTTTTTATTTTTATTATTTTTGTAGTAGTTGAAGGCTTAGGTAAAGCTAACAGGCAATAGGAATATGTACATCCAATTTTTTAATGTAACAGACTAAATGTAATTGTTCTCTTATTCTTTTTATTCTATTTAGTAGACACTTTTGAAGAATTACTAGAGTTTTGTTGTGTTTAAATCACCAACACACAATGTTTAATGAAGGCTGAGCTATAATAAATTTAGTTTTGTTCTGATTTTTTTTTATTTTAGAAGTCACAATAACGTATTGGGTTTAGATGTCACTAGTTTGACTGGTGATCCATGTTTTGACATAAAATATATCCAAAATGTTGTATAAAAATATCGTGGGGGTTTTTCTTGATGAAATGAAGTTCCAGGTTCAGGTTTTTATGCATTTATGTTAATAGCAGTGTTTTTTCTGCACTAGAGGCAAAATAGGGAAAATAATTTTATGAGAAAAATGTCTCAGTGTGGCTTTTGGACTGAGAGTCACATGCAGAATCAAAACTGTTTGGCATAGGGTACACAGCAAAAAGAATTCAGAGTGTGTAACAACATTTTCCTTTTTGTATACTTTTCTGTTTATATTCTGAGCTAAGATAGAAATGAAGCTGACATTTAGCTGTCATTACCATCAGTTAGGACAAAAAAACCCAACTCAGTGCTACCAAACTAAAATAAACCAGTTGAATCTTGGAATATACTTGAAAACAAAATGAATTGGATTAATGGTCCTTCAAAAGCAGAAATTAAGATTAAAACTACCAAGACAAGTTAGGTCCAATACTGAACTGTATTTTTTACAGGCTTAAAATTAATCCATATTCTGAGTATTTTCCTGAATTACTGTGGTAAAAGAGAGCAGCAGTGTTCTGTGTGCACTGGGTACAATATAAAGGCATCATTTACAGCTGAACCTACGGAAGCGGTGTCCGTTGTCTTTTCTGAATCCATGGAAGTTCTGCACACGAGTCACAAGCAGGGTGGGCTCTGGTGAACACGTGGTTACATCACACTAGACCCCTCATCAACTTTATGACCACTACCAACGTGCAATTTTTACATCTTTTTACACACCAAATAAGTCCTTGGTAAGTAAAAGCTAATGGTTCAAATAACAGATGTGCCTGGGGTTTGGGGCTGTGTGAAGTTTTTTAACTCTGGCTTCTCAAATATATCCAAGACCCCCCAAAAATTTACAGATTAGCTTCATCTAAAAGTGAAAAATTACCAGCATAGTTTCACTAACCAGCTACCTTGGTGCAAAAACTTGAGTCCATCCCTTGGACAACCTGCCCTGTTGGGCTTGTGTTTCTACATGAGGCTGAGCAAAGGTATTAATTATGCATTTCAATCAAGCCCTTATGCTGCTACACACAATCTTTCCGATGTTTGGGGGATCTCATACATTTTTAATCGTGTGACAATCAGATGTTGGGGTTAGGCAAGTGTCCTTTGATCATGGAGAAGTAACAGGGTGAAAGCATTTCTTCATCACCTTCTCCTGGATTTGTTTTTAATGTTAATAGGACATTCCCTCACATTGCCTTCTCTGGAAGAGCTTCAGAGCAATAATTACCATCTCGTTTATATTCTATTCTAACCTTAAAGCAGCAGGCACAATGAATTAAACCAAGATCTCTTCTGCAGCAAAGATTCACTCTCCTTTAGCCAGAGAAAAGGACACTGAGGACCAGGTTGGCCACAGAATGCTGGCTCCCAGCTTGCATGACATGAAATTGTCTTTGGAAAATAATTAATTGAACAGGTGTCAGAAGGTGCAAAGCAAGGCCCCTTTTCCATCATCTCCTCAGCTTCCTGCAGCACTGGTCCAGCATCACACAGCTCTACCTGAACCTCCCACCACACTGGTGGAAGAACACATCACTTTGGGTCCAAGGTGTTGGTTCCTCAGTGACCATAAGCTAACCTGTGCATGGGGCTGCCCTCCAAAACAGCCATCCTGCTCTTCCTCCCTCTGTCCCCACCTCCCATCTTTGATTCCAAGCTATCTGGGGAGCTCTCAGCCTTCTGAGCACCCTTGTGTTGAGCACTCTGTGCTGGCAGACACAGACCACACCAACTGCTCCGTGTGTGTGGCCAGATCTGTTCCCCAATCTGGGCAGCTGCAGAAGCACAGGCACTGGTGAAAAGGAAGGTGACAGGGACACATGGCCGTGGAGGAGGACAGAGCCACAGAACCACATTCCAGAGCGAGCTCAGCAACCTCCAACGGCAGCCAGGGTGCTGGGAAGGAAAGTGATGTTTAACATGTTCCGTTCCACTGGGGAGTAACAGGCCCTGTGCTCCCTGCTCTTTTCTGTCATTTATCATCTTTTTAGAGCAAAGCTGTTACAGAACTGCAGGGGAAAATGGCTTGGTAATAGCCACACACTTCTCAGGGATGTGCTGATCTGCAGGACTGCAGGGAGGCTGATGCTGCTGGGAATCCTGGAGGGAGATGCAGGTCACCTGAGAGCAGCAAGAAGCACCTTGTTAAAGCAGTGGATTCTGCACACACAGCCACCTGTGCTAAATATTTTCAGCCTTTTAATCTGACCCTACAGAATTCTAGAGAGATCCCCTGGATATATAAAATCTTGCTAATAAAAGAATAAAAAGTGGGGAAGAGATTAATCATATGTGGCATATAATCTTAGTAAATAACCTTCAACCTTGTGCTTGCAATTTTATTGTGCTTGCAGTTTATTGTGAGCAAAAATAAAAATACTCTAATTGCCTTCAAAATGTATTTGCATCTACTCTTCACTGAGGACAAAAACCACCCCAGTTTGCTCAGAATCGGGGATTTAGACTGGCTACTTGTAAAACAGGAAGGAACGACCACTGTTAGCTTTCATTTGGCTAACGGGTCAGAGAGGCTGTGTAAGAGCAGATATTTCATACCCAACTAAACTTCTGCACTGTTACTTCCCCTTGGTTGCCCAACAGTAAAACATTTCAGTCCCCTGAAGAGTAAATAACCCACTCAAGTGTGGGATGCAGTATTCCAACTAAACCCACTTTTCATTTACTCACCTAAATCATATTTTATTGGACTGAGAGAGTATTTTCACCCACAAACCAAGACGGACCCAGGACATGGTCTTGGAATGAAGAGCACAAACCCACCAGTACATTCAACACAACCTGGCCTCCAGCCTTGCCCCAGGACTACTCCCTGAGTCACTAAAAGGTGGCTATGAAAAGAGCAGCAGTTTGGGTCACTGGTTCCATCAAAGGGTGAAACTGGAAATAGGTCAGGGAATCTGAGATCCAGAGAGAAGGGCATAAACTTGCCCCATTGCCCCTAACAGTCTGGGACATCAGCGATAAAGAAGCATCTTTGAGTTTAAACCACACAACTCCTTTTGCTTTGTGCCAGCAACATCGAAAATAACGCTGAGGACAAACCACTGCAATGAAATTCCTGACATTTTTGGGATAAACAAGCGAGGGCTACTCCAGCAACATCTCCACCACGGCTGATGTGCCGTGCATGGGAACAGGACGAGTCCCTTGGGCACATCTCTTGTGACCATCTCGCCATCCTACGCGATGGATGTGCACAAGGGGAAAAGCACACAGGAACGTGGGGCTGGAGTGGGAAGGAGCCATTTCACACCCAGTGCACCAGGGGTGGCTGTTTGCTGCACTGTGATCCTGTTCCACCACCACAACCAACACCACGAATTCCTGCTGCAACTGGAGTTTGCCTTCTCCCGCTCCCCGTGCTGATGACACAGCGCAGCAGCGCTGCACCCACGGCCACAGAACCCCACACCTGGAGGGCAGGGGGAGCGTGCTGCCATGGGGCTTCTTTCTTCATGAAAAGCCAGAGTGCCTGAGCTGGAGATGCCAGCGGTGTTACACACAGCCCACGCTCAGACACGGGCACCGGATCCCTGCAGGAACAGACACTCCATACCCCACCCCAGCTAACCTTGCTTTGCTGTCATATGGAGGGAGTGTTTCCTGTTTCCCCTGAACTGTCATCCTGTAAGCTCCTTCCAAACTGCAATGTTTTGTATCTGAGAACTTTTATCCACCTCTCTCCCAGCCTTGCTCTGCGTCAGCCTCCCTGTCTCATCCTGCCCTCGACAGCCTCGCTCGTCACCAGACCTGCAGAGCTCACACTGAAGGACTGGATTTGTGTTTCCCTTCACTGCTGCCTGCTTTCTCCAGCAGCCCTTCTCCCTTCACCTAACTGTTCCCGTTTCTCCCTCAGCCATTCCCTCTGGAGCCCTCGGTTGCTGCTGGCTGTCAGTGAGAGTCAGATCACGCCTGGTGCCACCTCCCCACACTCCCTTCCACTTCCCAAACCCCTTCCCCTCTGCTCCAGTTCTCCACCTACCATTATTCCTCAGCACATTAGGACCCTCTGTTGTGTTTCCTATTGGTACAAAAGCAACAAAAGACTGATTTTCCTTTTTAGTGAGATACAGGAGATTTACCATTAAATTTGTACTGCTGTGTAGTTATGTCAAGCAGACCAAAGGAATGCTGAAACATAATAAAAGCATCATAACAGGTTTTTGAAATACATAAAAATAAATACTTTGGAAAGATCTGGAATTGATCATTAAATAAAATATTCAAAAGGGACTAAATTACTTAAGAGCTTACATCTCATTAACTTCAGTGGTGTGACAGGTTCAAAATCAGGTAAATGAGATTTTTCTTGGGTGCATCTGGAAGCATTAACTATCCTTAAATTCTCAGCAGCTGTGAAACATTTTGTGTGGAATTTTATAACAAGGATTTTTTTTTCAAAAATCACTTGAAACCGTAATTTTTATCCCCATTATGGGAATAGAGGGATGGAATTTAAATCATATAATCCTCAGTGGAGTCACTGATTTGCAGTGATTAAAGATTAAAAAAAAAGAACTTAAAAACTGCAACTCCAGCTTTCTGCTCACAACTGGAGCAAAAGTTCTTGGCAGGTTTTTTCAAGCAGGAGTTTTTCCTACTGGGACCTGTCCTTGCTGTGGCATTCCCAGGGCCTTCAATAAACCTGGGTGTTCCTGCTGCATCCATGTGCAGTCCTTGGCTGCCATTTCCAGAGGGCTCCCAGCCCCTGCTGGGGAGCTCCAGGTCACTTCGGGAGCCAATCCCTCGGTGCTGCGTTCTCTCCGTGCCTCACAGGGAGCCATAAATCTCCTCCAGGGGCCGGTGCTCCTCCCTGCACACCATGAAACCACTCTGAACACACGGCTGAATTCGGCCTCCAAATGCTACTGCAGGGAAAGGAGAACTACAGAATGATTAAGGCAAAGAGGTTTGGTGCCTAATTGCATTTCTCTGGCCCTGTACTTTTCCAGGGTGTTTTCCATTCAAACACAGATGCTGTGACACCTCTACAAAGCCACTGAGGAGAAGCCCAGGAGCTGGACTTCAGTGATCCTTGTGGGTCCCTTCCAACTCAGGATATTCTGTGATTCTATAATTCATATTTTTCATTATGACCAAGTTTTTCTGACTTGCCTCCTGTTGGTGGGAGCCCAGGATCCATTTCTGGAGAGCAGCATCCACCCACTTTTGATTTCAAAACAGGAAAGCCAAAGAGAAATTGGGGGTACAGCTCTACTCCCGCTGTGCCTCACCTGGTTCTATCTCCCCAGAATTATGTGCATACAGTGGATCATAATAGAATCAGGTTGCCCAGAGAAGCTGTGGCTGCCCCTGGATCCCTGGAAGTGTCCAAAGCCAGCTTGGACAGGGCTTGGAGCACCCTGGGATAGTGGAAGATGTTCCTGCCCATGGCAGGGGGTGGGACTGGATGAGCTTTAAGGTCCTTTCCAACCCAAACCATTCTGTAATTCTATAATAATCAATTTTACTGCACCTTTCTCATTTGTTGAAAGAAAATCATGGTTGCTTTGACAGGGCTTTGTAGAAGCAGGCATTAGTAAGTCTAGTACTGACAATACCATCTCCCTGGCTGGACTCATATCAGACATTTAAGCAAAACCTCTGCCAGTTTTTATAGAAAACAGAGTTGAACCCCAGTGCTACATCCCATATGCCATGATCTCCACAAACTGCAGGCCAAAGCACAGCCTCCTATTCTGCTGATCAAAGTACACAGGCAAGGAGGGAGGTCACAGAAGGAGCATCTGCAGAGCCTCATATTAAGGCTCAGTTTGAGAGCACAGCCCTGAGAGCCCCCAGCTGCTCGTGCCCCTGCTCCTCCCCTGCTGCCGAGGAGAAACGCAAACATCAGACACAGCAGCTCCCCAGACCGGCCTGAGTGCGGCTGGGAGAACAATTAAAGGGAGGTGCAGATGTTTAAGTGCACCACTGAGCAGCACTCCCAAGGAGATCCTGCAATGGCAACAGCTATTTAAGGCCGTTTGCAAGTCCCTAAACAGCAGCTTAAAAGAGGTTTTGTGGAATATGATGCCGTTAGCAGTTAGTGAAGTGCTCCCTATCCTCCCTCAGTGGGAAGTTTTGCTGCCACACATCCCTGGGGACTAATGTCAGAGAAGTGGATTCCAGGGTTTCCATGTTCTTCCATGTCAAGGCTGAAGCTGATAGTGGAGCTACAAACCTTCAAGGTTATCAACCACAATGAACTTTTTCTGAGCTCTTTATCAGAAGAGACTGAGAGAGTTATGCTCCAGCCTCAGTTATATTTTAATGGAATCTGGACACCTAATTTCCTTTTGGCCCAGTTTGAAAATCCCATCTTGAAAGAGTTCTCAGTTAGTTTGCTTTCCCCAGTGATTCATTCTCCTTCATGTAATTGCACGAACTGAACTTACACGGGGCCCTGATCCTTATCTTCCCAAAGCCAATAAGAACTGCACCACTGCTATAGGTACCAGCTCATTCCCACTGCCTGCTTCAACTGCCTCAGAGTTTATTCAGGAGACCACCTTGAGAGACAGAGACCAGGAAAAAAGCAGCAAAAAAATGGACCAAAAGAGACGTCACAAACCACGTACAAGGGCATGTTCTTTCTTTCAAAGCCTTTCCTGTTTATTTCTCCCCTTTTCACGTGCTTAACCAAACTTTATTTACTTTATTTTTCCTGGGATGAACCCCCTGCCAATATTTTGATCTGTCGAAATCTGTGCTGACCTTTGGCTACCAAGTAGAAACGAAAATCCAAACATCATCTATAATCCGTTCATACCTATAGCCTACTTTTTAAATGTAGTTACAATAAAAATGCATTCTCTGAGCAAAGAAATTCTACACATAGCTCTGTCCTTCCGCCCTCTGCTGAGGTAGGAAGGATGGCACCTGTCTCTATTAAAGATCCACAGCAACACAAACACTCCACTTATCCCAGCATAAAGAACAGGACCTGTGTCAATACAGGCAAGGAGCCTTTCTCTCCCCTGACAGGCAGAAAACAGAGCAGCTTTACAATCTCTCACTGGATTCTCCCCTCACATTTATCCAGTCAGCAAACACGAGCCTAATAGCACAAGCTCAAACGATCAGCACAGATAAAATAGATACTTCGACTATTTTGCCTGCAGCAAATAATTTAAAAGCCATTTAATAATTCGAATCACATGCAAAACAAGATACTGTAGTATTTAATATCAAGTTTTCTTATCTCTATAGGGAAGCCTGCATAGAAACCATCAGCGCTGGGTGGCAGAAGCCACTGAATAAATGGAATTAAAGGGTTAATAATATTTCAGCTCTTCTCATCTTAAGAGCCCCAATATTCACCAACACTTTTAAGCCAAAAGCTCCTTCTGCTGCATGTACTTTGCCATGACCCCAGAGGCCTCGTCCCTCTGAAGCTCCTAAAGCACAACCATTTACAGCTCTCCCAGCACCAGCTGCTTCAGACCCTCAGTCCTTGTGGAAACCACCTCCATTGCTCTTCTGAAGAGACAGGACCTTCGAGATCTCATCTCAAAGACAAGAGCTTCTTCACTTTCTTATCCCTTAATGTTCTGAGTGGGGAAAAATAGTTTACACATAAAATCATTAATCTTAATACTTTTCCAATAGTCTGTGTGCTTGTTCTAACCTCTGCCATGAGTGAAAGCAAAGCTGTCAAGGAATGAAAGGGCAAGTAGATCCTCACCAATTCATCCCACAGATGAAGTCTGGACAACCTCCAGCCTCTCAATCAGCACATCCATGTCCCTGATTCACTCCAACTACTTGGAGCTAAACAGATCTCTCATCATTTTACTTGAAGAGGTAAGTGACTGCTGGATGGGGGGCAGGAGTGGTGCCGTTAAGGATCCCAAGTCCTGCCGGTGAGGAGCCGCGGATGTGTGGGAACGACAGCTCCTCCCCTCCAGCAGGGATAGAGGCTCCCAGCACACAGGCTCAGTGGGGATCAAAGAGAGGAGTCAAACTGCTGTTAGGGAGCAAAGCTGCATCTTCTCAGGAAAAAACAGCGACAATTTCCAGACTGATAGACCTTGAAAATACCACAGCATTTGAGAGAGGCTGCTACAGAATGCTGGGGATTTGAGGCAAGGAACGTGAAGCAGCTCCAGGTTTGTATTTAATACCCACGAGTAATAAATCTCCTTTGTAAGTTGAATGTCCCTAAGTCTATCCACTGTTCAGATTTCTATTAATTATGAATTCGCTGTGATGGACTCCTGGTGGAGTGGGCTGCACACCTGGATGTGCAGAATCCCAACCTTTGCTACGAATTAACCAAACACTCACCAAAATATAAATTCCTGCTGATTCCGTCCTCCTGTGTCAGCTTCTACCCTAATATGGCTCCTCATTAGAATTAGCAACTGTGCAATTAACTCCTTACTCAAATACAATTTGCACTGTGACAAAGGCCAATTTTGCTCAAATAAAGATTTCACTGTTTGACTTGCAAGTTGTACATGTCATGGAAACATGGCTGGGTGACTGATGAGATTCTTGCTGCTTCAATTGTAATTCTACCCAGGAAAATGGTGCCCTTCCATGGAAAATAGCAATAAATCACATATACATATTCCTGTCATGTGAGGCAGGTGGAAAAGTGCTCTCAGTACAATAATTCTGGTTTGACTTTGCATATATTTTTTTATCTCCTCTCTTTTAGTGCCACTTACACTATGACAGAACTGAAGAGAAAAATGGAGGAAGCTTGGATCATAGAAAATCCTGAGCTGGAAGGGACCCACAAGGATCATCCAAGTCCAACTCCTGGCCCTGCACTGACACCCCAACAACCCCACCCTGGGCATCCCTGGCAGCGCTGCCCAAACGCTCCTGGAGCTCTGGCAGCCTCGGGGCCGTGCCCATTCCCTGGGGAGCCTGGGCAGTGCCCAGCACCTCTGGGGGAAGAGCCTTTCCCTGATCTCCAGCCTGACCCTGCCCTGGCCCAGCTCCAGCCATTCCCTGCATCCTGTCCCTGGTCACAGAGTGAATTCAATGTTTATTAACCAGCATTTGTGGAAAGGAGGGTGACATGTCAGCCACCAGCTGATACACAGGAATTAACAAGTTAATTCCTTCCCATTTGCAGACTTGTTCATCGTTCTTTTCTACCCACATGACTGAAACCCAAGCAGAGAGATAAAATTCCGTGTTTTTCAGACCCTGAGCAGTGGTCTGTGCCCCGATGGGGTCACTCCCCTTTCGGGTACAGCAAAGAGGGAAAGAACGGCACCGTCAAACCAGGTGGGAACAAAATGGGAAACCAACACTCAAAACTGCCAAAGAAATCACTGACAAATTAATTACAATAAATCAGTTGAATTGATTTCTAACACTATCCTTCCTGCATATGGAAACACACGAATGTGGAAGAGGCAGGAATAACAGCGACCTCAGAGGAGTGCAGGGAACCTGACTGTCACCAGTCCCTCCCAACTGCCCGTGGCACCCCCGAGCTACACGTGGTGTTCAAACCCCTCTGCTCCCGAAGCACTCGCTGACCCCCACGGGAGACAGGAGGCTGGATGGATCAGGAGCCAATTCTCCCACAGCAAAGTCATTTGTTCCTATAAGCTGGGAAGTGTTTTGGAACTGCTGAGCGCTGCATTTCTCTGTGAAGCCCTGACAAAATGCCTTACAGGGGCTCCATAACATTTTGGAAAGACATCCACTGACATTATCCACGCATCTTCCATAAAATTTCTTTCCTTTTAAATCTCTCTCTAGAGGAAAAAAAAAAAATTACCTTTGTCACAGCCCTTTTATCATCTATAAAGGTCTCTGCTTCCAGCTAAATCTATGCAGGAGGAAAGTCTCTACCCCCAGATACTCCTGGTTGTCATCTCCAGGCCTCATTTTATTCCATGTGATTGTATTATCCACAGGGATTGAGGAGGCTGAGGCAGATTTCCTGCTCAGAGCACTGTTACCTGCAGATCCAGGCTGAGTGATGAGGAGCAGGATTTTATGGAATTTCATAGGATACAGCAGGACACGGGAAGAGAGATGGTTTACCACATGGATTTTTATAGATGTACATAGCTTAGCGCTATATACACAATATATATATTTGTACTACACAGAACATAGGATCCATATGTAAGAAAAATCACAGGCTAAGAAGAAAACTTCATTTTTGTGCCTATATATATTCTCAGATACACAAGGACTCAAAAGTATTGCTGCACCTATACAAGCTCTCTACAATATTTTTATCAGATTTTCTATTAAGCAACATCTAAAAAGCACAAAAAGAATTAGACTTTGTATACTGAGTTGGCATTTAAAAAAGAGCTAGAATGTGTAAATATCATCAAGCTTCAGTGCCGCAGGTACAAAATGACTTTTTATGAAAAAAAAAATCCATTACAATTACACAGAAAAATAGGGAATAAAAATGAGCCAGTGCTGGAACTGGGACACAGACAGGATCTCACTTGAGTGAAAATCTCGTCAGTAATTCACAGCTCCTGGGGACAAAGGAGCAGTAAACCCCTGGCTGGAATGAGCAAGGAAGTTTCCTTATACCATTACAAGACATTTAACTACTCATAAATAGAAAATATTCACAGCTCCCTAAATGTATAAGTAAAAAAAACCCTAGAGATAAATAAAAAAATGTACAAAAATTCCTGCTGGAGCCAGTATTGGGAGAGCCACACTTACACTCCGGGATTGGTGGAGCTGCACTGCCCCAGGAACAGCCGAAATTGGGATTTATATACAAGCACTGCCTGCAAGATTTTTCTGCTGCCTGAGGTACACCGCCAGGCCATTGTGACTGTGATGGATCTGCAAGGAAAATTTCCCTGACAGATTTGCAATAGGCTGGATTTCTTGGATTTATGGAAGTCAGACAGAAGGCCAGGCTGCCATCAGGCACCAGTGCTGCCCGCTCCCAAACTGCCAGCGTGATCCACGGGCACCCCGTGCCCAGTGAGCCTGAGCTGGGATGTGCGGAGCTGCCCCGGTGTCGCAGCCACGTCCTGCACAAATCAGCCCCTGCCACTGCCAGGAAATGTCATTCTGGAGGTAGAGACAAAACATCCCCTGGAGGCTGGGGGAACGCCAGAGCACCCGCTGCTGCCTGGAACGGCATTCCATGGGATCACAGAACCGCAGCGGGCTTTGGGTTGTACGGACCTTGAGCCTCACCCGGTTCCATCCCCTGCCTCCTTCCACTGGAAGGTTCCACTCCCACCTTCCAGCTGTCCAGAGGTCTGCAAACAAAGCAAAGCACAGCACTGTATTCAGTGTGTTGGAGCAGACCCACTCAGATCTCCTCCGCTTCCATTTCCTCAGCTTCCCCCTCTCCTGCAACACCTTCTTCTTCTTCTTCCCCCCTTCGCTTACCACTGACAAAAGAATAATCATTCTACTTTTGGCTGCTAAAAATATTAATGGCACAGGAAAGTGGATTCAAAATGTACCAGATGGAAACAACTCCTAATCAGTAACTGCAACCAGAACAGAGGAGAACGAGCAACCTGGGCTGTGGAAGTTGTCCCTGCCCACGGCAGGGGGTGGAACTGGGTGGGCTTTGAGGACCCTTCCAACCCCAAACATTCTGGGATTCTATGTCTCACACGAGCACAGCTGGGAGAAAGGGGCTGACTGTTCAATACAAGCCAGTGACAGCCAGGATTTTCCACACTGTCCCAGGTCTGTGCGCCCACAGAGAGCGGGGCTTGCAGTGATCTTTCCTGAGCTGCCCCCAATCCCAGCTTTTTAAAATCTTTAATTTTTCAATTCTGTTTTTGATGAAATGCAATGCTACTGTTCAGATATAAAGCATAAGCTTTCATTCTGCATGCAAGCCAGGCTGTCACAGGCACTAATACCCAGAATTAGTATGCAGCTAGGAGTGCATTTAAATTTATCCCAAATTGATATGGAATCCTCTGACAAATGTCTGTCAGGGGGCGGACAGGGCCCAACTTCCACGTGCTTTGGCATTTTGCCTTTCTACAGGTTTTAGGTCACTTCAAGACAGAAATGGTCATTATCTTTTCAATATAAAATGATATAAAAGTTTCTAGGTGTTTCCAGTATGTCCAATTATCCATCCCTTGACATCCTCTCCTGGGAAGAGTGTCAGTGAACGAGGATCCATCATTAGAACCATCACTGCACCAGAACAGTCAATGTCAGGAGCAGCTCACAAAACACTTGGTGCTTTTTCATGGTGAACCACCTCCATCTTCCGTATCAATTAGATAAAAAGTATAAAAGAAGTGAGGCACTAATTAGCAAAACTCAGTTGCTGCGTGCCCCCACGCAGGAGGAGGAAAGCTGGGGAGGAAAGCAAACACCTCTCGCTGTAAAAGCTCCAGGGGAGGATTTTTACCCTTTATCTCATTTCCCGTGGCACCGGGGTCAGCCCAGCTGACAGCAGGTTGTCATTCCCACCCCGTGGAAGGGGAGATAAAAGCTTTCATCTGTGCCACGAAGAAAGCAGGCACAAACAGGACACGGACAACTCAGGTTACGTGCTACAGCTCCAGGTGTCCCCGGGTGCAGCAGCAATTCAGGGCACACACCCCAGGGATGTGTGACAAACAAACCCCCAGTGCTGCACACACAGTGGCCGTGGGCAGCTGGTCGCTCCATGGAGGGGCCCTGACTGCTGGGGGAACCAGCACCCGGTCGGAAAGGTCCGGCTGCCTCTGCTCCCACCACACCCGGTGTGTAACAAACCCTGGGAAGGGCTGGGATGGAAGGGAGCTTAAAGGGCATCCAGTGCCACCCCCTGCCATGGGCAGAGCCACCTTCCGCTGTCCCGGTTGGCTCCAAGCCCCGTCCAGCCTGGCCCGGAGCGCCCCAGGGATAGCGAGCCCTGACTGAAGCGCCACAGGGCCGCTGAGCCCAAGGCAAGCGGCGTGTGAAGCTGTGTCAGCTCGGGGAGCACTGCGTGCAGCACCTCCGCTGGCAACACAGCAACGACAGCCACTCAGTCCAGTATTCCCACGACAAAAAACTTCCATTCAGCCTCTCTTAATGCTTCTGAGCTCTCAAACAGAAAAGAAGGGGCAAAGAATGTTCCACTTGCATCCAGCAGCCAGCCCTGGTTTGGGGAGCCCAGGGGATCCCAGCTCTGCTGCAATTGCTTAATGGTAAAAAAAGTTCTCCCGTCTTTTCCCTGGGTCACAGAATCCCAGGCTGGATCTGTGGGGGCAGCCAGAGGGGAGGATGAAGGTTCCTTGGCTCCCCACGGAGCACAAATGATGTTCCCATAGAAGGTGGGACCCCACGGCTCTCCCCAGCTGGCTCAGTGTAATGCATCTAACACACAGGGAAATTATTTCCTTCTGGAGACAGGAACGACCGTGGTTTGGGGGGTTTGGGATCGTTTCTGAGTGCAGAAAAAGAAAAACCAAGGTGCAATTTCCAGCTCTTTCCTTGAGCTGCTTTTGGGACAGAACAGCACAACCCTGCCCTCTCTGCAGTCACGCTGCCACACCTTCAATCTCCCCTGAATCATATTTGAACATCTAAATTAAACCTTCTACTGAATATAAATGGGAAATAGCACTTGCTTAGCCTCAAATGCATATTTAATCTTGGGGGCTGGCTGGTGTGGGAAAATATTTTCAGGACAATATGAACGGATGAAGTGGAATCCTGAAAACTGAGGTCTTCAAAACTATCTCCAGACTTCAAACTATTTAAATTATTAATTAGCTTCAAATAAAACCAGATGAGAAAATGGCACAGTTCCCCTATTTGCTGTAAATAAGCAGATAAGAGTCAGGAATTCAGTGATGCTGGGACAAAGCACAGCAAGGCAGAAAAAGCATAAACACAGAGGCACCTTCACCAGTATCGTTTGCTCATTTTTCACCAATTAAATATATTTAATATATTGTAGCTTGTGGTTAAGGTAAAATACACATTGAGTTCAGCACCACCAAGGCAATACTTCTTTTGGTGTATATGCAATGTCCTGATTTTGCTTTTTTCCTGGGGAAACCTCCCTTTCACAGTGCCTACCTTAAAGCTCACACTACCTGAGCATTCAGATCCCAAACATTTCAGGTATTTACACAAGGCATTTATTGTAGTAATAGCCTGAGCTTAGGTGAGATAATCTTTATATGATCCTATTTTTTTTTTATAAAAGTCATGGCAAAATGACATCTGGTTGTGCTTTACAGCTGCCCTGAGTGCAGGGACCAGATATTTGTGATATTTGCTGGAATGCACTTGACTGAAGGAGAGCCAGGCCAAGGGAACTGCTCTCCCTTCAGGCACTAATTAGCAGTGTCTCCACTGCTCTCCTCCACTCTTCACATCCCTCTAACGTTTCATCTCTTCCCTTGATTGGGAGCAACCGTCCTATAAAGAGGTTTTTTTTGGTAGTAATTGGGAATAAAACTGACTAGCATGGATTGTGATCATTCTGAAAGTTTACCTTCCACCTGGATGACTGTGCAGTTTTTGGATGCCTGATAGATTCCCTTGCTGCCTCTAAAGGTTATTGTGCATTTAATGAGTCTTTGTGGGTTTAAGGTAAGTGAAAATAAAAAAATTAAAGATTTCATACGAGAGTAGCAAGACTTTGCCCAAAATATGCTGATTTATGGGACAGGATTCTGGAATCTGTAAGTGTGCTACAGAGGTGACCCAAGTGTTATGGGAGTAGGACAATCCATGAATTCTGTATTTTAAGGCCCACAGTATTACTGTCTTGGGTAAAGCCTTTTCAAGCCCCTTTTTAAAATGAATGGTGATGAATCTTAGACAAATGGGATTTTTTTGTAAATTAGGTTTTTTTAAATGGTAAATGCAACAGCAAAATCTATGAGGATTTCAATATTTCACCTCCTCCTTTCTTCCCCATCTGCAGCACAGTTATTCTGTGCATTGCTCTGTGTGAAACAAAAGGATTTATAGATATTATTTCCATAGTCCAGTGAAGCAATAATCCACGCAGGGAAAATACTGCAAATCCCATCGTTTGTTGGCCTCAACTTTTCCAGACGTTTTAAAGTCAGGAATAATATTGCAGAAATCATCCAGACCTACCCCAGCAGAAGATCATCCACGTAAGAAAAACAGCCCTTTAAAACATATATTCATAAATACACAATATTACATTTTATTATTTCAATGCAAAGCTTCACTTCTGTGTCAGATTCCTGCAACATTTAACATCCAAATTTATAACAAATTCTTTCTATTCATCAGTTCTATGGAGCCAAACTGAGACATGATATTTCTTGCAGCCCATATTTTCTGAAAAAACCCTATCCTAAACATTATTCTTTTGAATAATTAGTTCATTGACATTCTTGTGCTAAAGAAAATATCATTAGTAATTTATAGAAGTTGCATGAAGAGTAATAGGAGTTCAAAAACCCAGTGTGAGACAAATGAAGCCCACAGGTCCCTGCATATCATTGAAAGGCAGCTCTAATGATATGCACAAGAATTATCCTTCAGCCAGGCTGAGCAGGAACCCTGCCCGATGTCAGACCACCCTAATCTCAAATATGTGATCCTGTAGCCCTGGATAAAACCTTTGCTTTGGTTTGGGAGAGATGCTGGGACTGGTTTAGAGAGTCTGCTGGGACCCAGAATAAAACTTATCCAGAATCTTGATCCTTCCAACATCTTTTTTGTCCCTGTGCTCCAAGTCTGCCCATTAACAAGGGCTGACGTTTTCTCTCTCCTTCAGCCTCCAAATCCTTTTGTATTTCAGATCTCTCCCCATTATCTCACACCTCAGAGACACAACCTTGCACCACCGTGCTGTCATTGACTTCATCTGTTTGCTTTCATCACTCCATTTGCACATCCTTATCATATTATTATTATTCCTCACGGAGCTGTGCAGCTAAGAAATGTGTGAGCTCAGGAACGGACGTGGAAAATTGTTATGAAGTAACACTCCTAAGTCCTATAAGGAGTGGCTGAGGGAGCTGGGAAGGGGGCTCAGGCTGGAGAAAAGGAGGCTCAGGGGGGCCCTTGTGGCTCTGCACAAGTCCCTGACAGGAGGGGGCAGCCGGGGGGGTCGGGCTCTGCTCCCAGGGAACAGGGACAGGAGGAGAGGGAGCGGCCTCAGGCTGGGCCAGGGGAGGCTCAGGTTGGACATCAGCAGGAATTTCCCTGTGGAAAGGGTGCTCAGGCACTGGAACTGCCCAGGGAGGTTTGGAGTGCCCATCCCTGGAGGTGCCCAAGGAAGGCCTGGACGTGGCCACTCAGTGCTCTGGGCTGGGGACAAGGTGGGATCAAGCACAGCTTGGACTCGATGGGCTGGGAGGGCTTTTCCAACCTGAATAATTTTGTGGTTTTATTCTATGATTCCCAGGAAGAGCTGGGAGAGGGTGTGACACCAGTGAGTGCTCTCTCAGGGCCAGGGACACCTCTGGGATGTGCTGCCATGGAAGATGTGTCACAACTTGGATCTTTTTTATAACAGATTTATCACCTTCTCTTTAGCTCATGACCTCTTATGGGATCAGGATTTCGAGACATCTGTTTTCAGATCGAATGAGATTAAGGAGAATTATGTTCAAATCAGGTGTCTTCGAGTGATTAGAGGCCTACAGGAAAAAGAAGACCCAGAACTTGGTGTTCACTCAGTGACTCGTGGAGTTTGGGCCTCAGCAAAACAGGCCATGGGAAATGAAGGCAAAGCTTCATTAAACAAGCTGCTTCCTAACAAAGGAGCAACAGCCTTTTGTTTGTCCACTGGATCTGTGCCTTAGTAAAACAGCAGATTGGAAATCTGCTGAAAACACTCGAAATTCCCACAGGGAATTCTTGCTAGTCTGAACAGTTCTATAAATAATTCAGTATAATTGACAAGAATCCCATTAAAAAACAGTGAAGTCATCTTAGACTTTTAGTTGGAATTTAAAGCAAAAATTTCACCCGACCTGATGCGGTCGATACCAAAGTCACTCCCAATCCACAGCAACCACAGAACAAAAGAGAGAGGCAGATGAAAACGAGCAGCTGGTGCCTGGGATCAGTGGAGTGTGAAACGAAGCAGTAAATGTTCACCACGGCGCTGGGCTTTGCTCTCAAGTTCCCTGCGCTGCCGCCGCCCCGCTCGAGGCTGGCTGGGGCTGCGAGCAAACGAGCCCCAGAGACGGCTCCAAGTCAATCATCAAACCCAGGTACGGCGTTCCCGGCAAAGCACACGGCAGCTTCTCTGACTCTGCTGCTCATAATGAAGCTCCCAACACCGGGAACATCTGGCCATGCTCAAAATTAAAGCCCAGGGAAGGGGCTGTGCAAATTTAATCCTTGTCATTACTACAGGCAACGCAACGGCTTCATTTTTCTATTTGCCTTCAGAGCCTGTGCATGATTGTTTAATCTTTTTATTTTTACTTGAAAGAATCAGATGAATCTAGCCCTGGAAAATAAACAGCCCTTGATGCCCAGTGTCCCCAAACTCACAAACAGCTCCGTGTCCTTGGGGGAATGTGAGCAGCTAATGACTCCCCACTCCTGGGGTGCAAAGCACTTAATTAACAAACCCAATGTTTTTGCAGAAGTTGTTTCTTTGTTCAAGTTAATGGTGCACAATATTAGCAGGCAGAGCTGCACACCAGCCCCTGGACAAGCCCTGCACTGAATTCCCTGCTGCTCCCTTCCCATCTCAGCACAGCAACCAATTCCATTGGTAAAATGCATCTCTTCCATCTTTTAGCTCTTGGTTGCTCTTCCACTCTCTCTGGCCTTCCATAAAACCATTCATCTGCTGGGCAGAACAGCAGCATTTTTATCTTTTAATAAGCTTGTCTATTTAAAATAAGGGTTATTAATGTATTTTATAATACTCAATGTATTTACAGAAAGTGAACCAGGAAATACCACACATTTCCATTAGAATACTGGGAGACCCACCTCAAACCTCTGTTCTACTTTATTTATGTTGCTTTATTTCATGATGCAGAAATACACTTAACCAGTTCCCACATCTCTAGACAGTGAAATCCTGTGGCACACATGAATCATTTCAATGGAAAATATAGAAAAAAGTTAATTAAAGGTCATTGTTTTTTCCTCTTCACCCCCTCCTTTTTTAATAATTTGAAGGACCTCCACTGTCTATCAGCATGGGGGGAAATAAGACAATTTTGTGAAAGCTGACAGAATTAGCAAGAGATAAGTAAAGGTCAAATGTCAGGATGAGGACTGGAAGCTTAATCTTCCTCCACCATACAGCAGAGCAGCAAAAAGAAGGGAAAAGAGGTATATTTAATCAAAAAGGGGACAAAAAAGAAATCTGCATCAAACATATTCCTGCAAATTAAAACAGATTAAGATCTTGATCAAAGACTGTAAGGTTTTCAGTTAATTAAGATTTATTCAGAGATCAGACTATTTTGCAATGGGTTAAACCAATGGAATGAAGCAAAATCAGTTATTCTGGAGAGAGCCAAGCTGTGCTGTGTGAACCTGTGGGTGCTGCGGGAGCAGGCAACAGGAGCTGGGCTCCTGTGCTGCAGGAAGGGAAACGCAGCCCAAAACAGCCAGGAAATCACAGGATCCCAGACAGGTTTGGGTTGGAAGGACCCTAAAGCTCATCTCATTTCACTCCTGCCATGGGCAGGGACACCTTCCACTATCCCAGGTTGCTCCAAGCCCTGTCCAGCCTGGAATTTAGCTTCAGCATCATCCTCATATAACAGCAGATGAAACAAACGGGAAATACAGTTATTTGGAATAGCATCTTTCACACACAGCAATCTGCAAATACTTTAGGTAATAACAAGTTACAGCTAGTTTAAAGAATAAAGACATCATGGGAGAATCTGAAATACAAAGCAAGAGAATTATTTCTCCTGATAAGATTCTATGTGAAACACAATTAATGAAGCTGAGAAATAGATGGTTACTCCAGATCAGAGAAGAAGAAGAGCTCTTGAATGAGCAGACAAAATATTAGAAGAAAAGGATAGAACAATGTGCCATTTCTAAATAAACACAAGTGGAATCCAAGTTCAACTACTGCCTTTCCTTTGAGACAATAAAAACGGGTTGTGGAGAAGCTGAACAGGCTCAGCATTGTACTGGCAGCTTTTATCTCGCAGAGAAGGCACCAAGACTTTATCACACGCATTTTAATATTTTCATAATTTCAGTATTATCTGCATGAGCAGCCGCTCATCCTCTCGTTGGTGCTCCCTGGGGGCACCTGGAATAATTTCCCATCACACAGAGCTGAACACTTGCCTGTACAACAGCACCACAGCTCAGCCCGGGCCAGCTGATAAAATCTGCCTGGGACTCCTCTCATGGCTCAATCTGACTATTAACTATTCAATAATGACTATTACCTAATAACTATTTATTTATTTGCTACAAAATGTCAGAGGCTGAAGCCCAGACCAGTAGCACCTGCAGCAAAAATATCCTGACAGAACTTAGAAAGGAAAGAGCCTGTGAATTTCCTTTTAATACCTTCCACAGTGCTACAGTGGAGAATTTTTCAAGGTTCATTAAGAATGATTAGAAACATAAGTACGGACAGAATTTCATGTGCCATTATAAAATGACTAAAAATATTTTCAATTCCAGTGTTCCCATACCATCAAAGCACTTTTTTGGACTAGTGCAGATCACCAGCATTTCTTGGCCAATGCTGTGTAAGAGACGACAATATCCTACCAATCTGTATTTTTATATTCAATAAGTCATTCACATGCCTAAATTCTATATAAAAATAGACAAGGGAATTCCTGTGTCATCAATTTGTATTTTATATTCCTCCAAAAGGGGAGGGTTTTATAGAATTTCCAGCACAGAGAAGTGCTAGAATCCCAGGACAGCTGTCTGTCCTGTCTGTTTCACACCACCCTTAAAGAGGATTTTATTTGGATACCATATGCTTCAACCTCTCTGTCTGCCACCTTCAGATTTCCTTTTCTGAGCTGCAGAAAATAACATGCTAAACAGCAAGAAGAGTGGTAGTAAAACCATGGTAGAATTCTCTCCTTGGAGTAGAGGGATGCTGGATTAAAAGCACACCTCAAAGAGCCTTCATTTTACAGCCTATAAACCAAACCCTCCCTTCACAGGGGGAACACATCAAGCCTCATTACACTGATGTTCTTCAAAGCAAGAAAGGTCTAAATGCAGCCTGAAAAACACACACTCATTACTGATCCTCTGATTTTTGTGCTGCCAAACAGAGGGCTGGGAGTGTTATGGAAAACTTTATCGTCTGGGAATTCATCGTGCCAAAGATGGAATAGGCTGGATTCGTCCAGAGTATGAAGTTCAAAAAGAGAAGGGAACACGTTGGCTTTGTTTCATGAACATGCTGTGGAAAAGCAGCACACCAAGAGCAGAGCAGTCAAACAGGACTTTGGGCAAGGGGGAATGGCTTCCCCCTGCCAGAGGGCAGGGTTAGAGGGGATATTGGGAAGGACTTGTTCCCTGTGAGGGTGATGAGCCTCTGGCACAGGTTTCCCAGAGAAGCTGTGGCTGCCCCATCCCAGTTTTTCCCTGCCAGCCCTCACTCAAACACCCCACGTTCCTCCCCACTGCTACCAGAGCCCGGACACTGAACGGGGTTCATTCCCTCCTGCTGCTGGAGTGGCTGGAATGGCATCAGCGATGCAGCCCTGCCTCCAGGCCAGGGGAGCACGGCCCAGCCACCAGAGCAACACCAGCTCACCAGGGTCTCGCAGCAAGCAAAGATCAAGCAGTTTAAATTTCTGTGTAGGTGGGAAAACACGATTAAACCTAGCACTGCCTCTTCCTCAGCAATACAGTATAAATCTCTCCACTGAAAGATAACTTCTTTCAAAAGCTTTATCAGAAGGAAAAGAAGTTACCTTGTGTCCAGCTCTTACAACTTATCTGCCTCTGGGAAGCAGAGATTAGGGGGATGCACATCCTACATCACATCCAGCTCTGGTGCAGCTGCTTTTCTGCAGGAGTCAGGATCCCCGGGACTGACACTGCACTGCATTCCCCCAGGACAAAGAGGGTAACTCTTCGGCCTTTAACTACTGCTCAGCAGGGTCAAACCCTGCCCTGGTTCAGGCTGGTTTCCCAGTTCTGCAGCCACCACCAGTGCCTGTCACACGCTGGAGCACAGCCAGGAATCCTCCACTTGTGGCATTCCTCTCTGCACCATCTCCTCTCACAAACACACCGGGGCCAGCAGAAGGCTTTTGACTTCATCACAGGAACTGGCACCGAGTTTGGTACCAGGTTTCACCTCCAGAAATAGTTCCTGCAGCTCAGGCAGTTCATTTGCTTCCCAGGTTGTTTGGCAGGTGATCAACTCCTGCTGCCATGAGGAGCAAGGACTGGGTGATGGATGAGTGAGGAGCTGCTTAATTGGACAGGGAAACAGTTTAAGCACCAGACTGGTTTGTCAGGACTCACTAGAAATTGGCAGTTTCATCTTTGACATCTCAGGATGGGCTCAGCCCAGCTCCAAGGCACCACAGGGTGAGGGGCTCCCGCTCCCATCCTTCCAGGACACCCCTGGGGACACTCCTGGGGCTTGTGAGGAATCCTGAGCCCCTCTAAATTGATGCTTTTATTCTGTAAATACAGAGAAAACCCCAGCCTTCTGAGCTGTCTGCAATTTGTCATCCCCCTAGTAATTCCCTGCATTTTCACAAGAGCCTGGGATATGAATAACTTCTCCTTCATATTCCCTGCAAATGAGAAAGACTCTTTTAAAATTATTCATAACATTATTATTATTATTGAAAGTTGAAGCTCCATTTAATGAAATAATGTTTTTAAAGTCAGCACTAAAGCCAGAATGCCACGGTTTGTAAAACATCAGTGTCCTTTAGCCTGTGCTGAATTACAAGAGAAATGAGTCTGAAATCACACTTGTAGCTCAAGAGAAAACTCTTCTCCAATACACAAATCAATACATGATTTAATTGTGTTTTATTGCTGCTTTTGCTTCAATCTGGGGTCAGAAAAGAGCCTGAGAACATCCTATTTGCTGCTTTCCCAAGTCATATTCCCTCAACATGCACCTGTTTTTTAATTCCAACCTTCAAGCTCTCTCCAGCTGCAGGCCAACAGAGGAGACTGATGGAGTGAGAGTGGGGAATGAGAGCAAGCTCAATATTCCCCCCTGGGCTGCAGCTCATGGAAAGCTTTTCCTCTAAGTTTGGCTTCTCACGGTGCCAAGAAAACCAGGATGGAAAAGGCAGAACTGAAATCCTTACTAAGCACAAGTGTCTGTGCCACTGAGGTGGCTCTGGCACCGACCCATGGCAGTCCCTGAGTACAGCCCAACGTTACCCTGCACAAACCAGGGCTCTGGACCAGCTCTGGAGAGCAAAGACATGGAGCTGCTGGAGCAGGGCCAGTGGAGGTGCTGAAGGGCCTGGAGCATCTCCGTGCCCAGGAAAGGCTGAGGGAGCTGGGGCTGCTCAGCCTCGAGAGGAGCCCCAGGCGAGAGGGGCCCTCAGGCCTGGGTGTCCCTGGGTGTCCCTGGGTGTCCCTGGCTGCAGGGAGGGCTCTGGGCAGGGCCCAGGCTCTGCTCCGGGGCCCAGCAGTGGCACCAGAGGGACGGGCAGGGGCTGAGCCCAGCAATTCCCTGCACAGGGGCACAACTCCTGCCCTGGGCAGTGCCCAGCCCAGCAATTCCCTGCACAGGGGCACAACTCCTGCCCTGGGCAGGGGCTGAGCCCAGCAATTCCCTGCACAGGGGGCACAACTCCTGCCCTGGGCAGGGGCTGAGCCCAGCAATTCCCTGCACAGGAGGCACAACTCCTGCCCTGGGCAGTGCCCAGCCCTGGGAGCAGAGCCCAGAGTGGGTGTGGAGTCTCCTCACTGGGGATATTCCAGAGCCATCTGGACACAATCCCGTGCTCTGTGCTGGCCCTGCTGGAGCAGGGAGGTGGCACCTGATGAGCCACTGTGGTCCTTCCAACCTGACCCATCCTGGGATTCTGTGATTATTTTAAGGGAAAAAACAGACTTGACTATTTCATCACTACTAGACTAATATTACATTGTTTTCTTTTTAAAATCTTCTTTACTCAACATTCTTTGAGTTCCATCAAACTTTGTTTCAAGGTTCAGCAATCATTTTTCTCCTGGACCAGTAACAGACCCATTCCCAAATACACAATCCTGGCTGATGTCCAGAGCTATGTGCACTAATCCCAGTGGATAAATTCTCATGCAGTGTGGAGGGACCCTTTTCATCCCCCAGGTTTTTCTAATAGTGGAAGAATTCCTGAAAATTCCTAGGCTTAAGATGGAAATCCAGGTTCCTGTTCTCCCCAGCTAATCCCTATCTTCTACTCTGCCTTTTTAGCTTCTCTCTGATACCAGCACACAGAGATGATGGCTCTGTTTTGACTTGTACTCTGGAAAATAGCAATAGTTCAATTAAAATCAGTAAAAATTTGAATCCAACTGAACTCCTGATTTTTCCTCTCCACAGGCCTCTAAGGAGATGCACAATTTTTAGAGTATTTACTTGAAGCTTTTTTTCTAAAGATGAAATGGATTTTTGTCTCAGAAGATGGAAATGTACTTTAAAGCTTGACTGAAGGAATTAGCAGAAAACCATGTTTTAGCTTGAGGCTGTGCATTTATCCAGCCATCTTTCCCCCAAATCTTGTAGGCACAGAGTTGCAAACGGACCCTCACCTCACCACATCCATCTCTGCACCAACAGATTTAATGCCTTCCAGGGAAAATCTCACCAAGATGCACCCAAGCCCCTCCTCCTGAGTCTAGAAAAACAACCACTGATTTGCCATTTCCTCCCACTTTTCACTGCTGGTGATGCAGTCGTTCCATTGCAGGCATTTATTTTCAGGATGCATAAATAGAAAGATTTTAGAAATTCGGTAATGATCTCAGAAGATCCCAAACACATGAAAACAAGGGCACCTGCAGAATTGTGTGGTGAGATAAATCTCCCCAGGAGTGTTTGTTGTTCCTTAGTAAACAGACACGCTGGAAGCAAAATTACTGCTTTGTGCAAACAGAGGGTTTGTTTAGTAAGCTCAAAGCAAAACACAAATTTGGGTTTCTGTGGAAGTTTACCTGAGTCCTTTGTGAATCTCACACCTTCAGTGCACAGCCAGGAGAACGGGGGCTCCTGACAATGGGCTGAGCTCCTGCAAACCCCATCTTCTTGAACAGAACTGAAGATCCATCTCCAAGGCACAAAAATTGCATTTTGCACTTTCTTTTCTTGTTTAATGGCCATTTAAAAAAAATCCCTGCATTTCAAGAAGCATTTCCCTCCATTATGCACTGAGAAAAGCACTACTTAAAGATCAGTTTTACAGCTGGAATTGAAAAACAGGATGAAGAACAATCACTCTTTTCAAGGCATTGCTGCAGAACGAGGAGTTGGATTTAGCAAAGCCCCAGAATCCAAACATTATGAACTGGCTAGAGAAACCCCCCCATTCTGTACATCCCAGGAATCCTATACTGAACTATAGGGACTTGAATGCACAGTCCTTGCTCACAGCACAACCCTCTGAGAGGCTCAGCTGCCAGTGCTGCACAAATAAAGCCCACCACGGGCTCCTGGGGACCCAGTGGGCAGGAAAGGAGCTGCTTTCTGAGTTTGGGTTTTCCTTCTGCTGACACCTGCCTTGCTCCAATTACCTCCCAATTCCTCATTTTCTGGGGCAATCTGGACCTAGAACTTCACTTTGCACCTTCTTCTATGCTCATCAACCACTACAGATAAATCAAATCTATCCTCTTCTCCTAGCAATATGACAAGCCAAATCCATCTGGAACCTAATTATTGTTCCAATGCCTATTGTTCCCATATAAATCATCTAAAACTACAATACAAAAAGAATAATTTATGGTACTGCTAATACTTGCCTTGCTCCATTTTCAACTATCTTTGTGAGTAAGTCAAGGGTATGATAAATCTTCCCAGTAATACTCCTGAATTTATAACCCAGATGGATCAATAGACTTACTCTGACACACATCCCTGGAGGGATTCTGTACATGATTGCTGGGATGATGGGAAGAGCACAGTGACATCCACATTCAGGTTTTCCTGTACCCAGCTCCCCACAAACAAGCCTCCTGGCCTCCTTGTCCGTGTGCTGACTCCAGGGAAGCTCCTGCTGGACGCTGGGGTGCCCAACCTGCTCCTCAGCAGCCTCCCCGCAGGGCTCCCTGCCCAGAGCATGGGATAAATGAAACATCTAACAAAGCACTGCCAGGCTGATGACAAATTCTGGAGTGGGAAGCATTAGGAGAGTCCCACAGAGCTCAAGGCTACACAGCAACAGAAGAGAGAGAGGAGAGCAGAGTGTAGAAAGAGATGGAATGAGGGAAACACACCCAAAGAGCTCTCAGCATCCATCACAGAGCATCACCAATCACTCCTGTTCTGTACCAGGACGGAGATGAACGAGAGAAAATACCAACACAGCAGGATGCTCTTGCAGAGCCACACACCCTTGGGCCTGGTTTCCCTCTTGGGGCACTTCCTGAGCCAAGCCCCAGCTCTGGGACAGCACCACCTCACACAAACCTGGACCTCCCAGGGGAAGCATTTTCCTGCTGGTTTCTTTCAGGGCAGTTGGACAAGTTTCCAGCCCAGGCACTGCCAGCACCTGCAATGACCACAAACCACAGCACAGCTGAGACTTACCCAGGCTGCTTACCCCCGTGTGGACACCCATTCTGGAGCTCACTGATTGCACCCTAAAGGCTACAGCCCCCTGGACACCCATTCTGGAGCTCACTGATTGCACCCTAAAGGCTACAGCCCCCTGGACACCCATTCTGGAGCTCACTGATTCCACCCTAAAGGCTACAGCCCCCTGGACACCCATTCTGGAGCTCACTGATTCCACCCTAAAGGCTACAGCCCCCAACTCCCTTAGCCCAGTTACCTGAAGAGAAAGTGAAGTGACAGAAGCACCTGAACTGTGGTTAGGGGGTTGGAAGTACCCCAGCCTACCTGGATACTCCTCCATGCACAGCACTGCACGAAAGGCTGATTTCCAGTGAACAGAAGGTTTTAGTGCCACACTTGACAGACATGAAGAGTGTTTTAATAGTTAGTTACTGAGCTCTTCAGTTGTGGTTACAATCTGCTGCCATATTAATCTCACCCCATAATTAGCTGCCTGGGGAAAACGTGTTATTATTCAGAGGACCCAGGTGAAAGGAAAAACAGCTCCAGAGGTCTGAACCTCATGATTTATTTCCCTTTCAAAACAGAAAGGTGAAGCAAGGCACATCCCTTGCTCCATTATACACGCTGGACAATTTTGCTGTGCACTTAGCAAAGTGCAGAAGTGAAAGATGAACGAAAATAGTCCTGCAGAAAATCAAAACTACTTATTTCTGATACAAGAGAACAGCAGGAAAACCCTGCACTTAAAAATCTCCACCAGCGAGCTCTAAAGAGGCTGTGAGGTACTCTACAATATTTATGAGTGCAAGATATATACTATAGATTAATTCATAAATTCTCCATACATAATTTATAGTCTATTTACAGAGTAAAACAGTCATCACACAGCAACCACCACAAATGCATTCACTTAAACTTAAGGGCATCTGGAATGCCTGCTCAGAAATCAGAGCCCATAATAAACCAGTCATGGGCAATGACAAGCTGACTAAAATGCCCAGGAAGAGAAAGGAAATGCATTTTTAAGGCAGCTGATGCACTGTAAATTTTTAATGCTCTATAAAATCTTTCATTTAGTTGTATTTATATAGTATTAAGTACGTTGTTCCAGTTCAGAGTAAGAAATTACTCTTAACATGAGTTTTAGAGAGAACTTAGTTTTTTTTCTTGCCTACAGTTTAACCTCATACTAAAAGCTACAAATTGTGCCTCAATGAATTTGTACTAAAGCAGCATAATTCCTTCATTTCCTCAAAAATCCTCCCTGAACAGAACTATTTTCTCTATTTAACAATGCAAAGCAATTTTCCATTTGCAGAATCAGAGACTCCCAGAACGGCGGGGGGGTTGGAAGGGCCCTTAAAGCCCACCCAGTGCCACCCCTGCCATGGCAGGGACCCCTCCCCCTGTCCCAGGCTGCTCCAAGCCCCATCCAGCCTGGCCTTGGGCACTGCCAGGGATCCAGGGGCAGCCACAGCTGCTCTGGGCACCCTGTGCCAGGGCCTCCCCACCCTCACAGGGAACAATTCCTTCCCAATATCCCATCTAACCCTACTCTTTTTTAGGTATCAAGGGCAATAAATGTGGGGACTGAACACGGGTACAGATCACACCTTCAGATATAACATAAGACCCCCAGTAACACACCCCCAGTAACAAACTTGCAGCTTTAAAATAAAAGCAGAATTTGCTGCTCTAACAGCCAGGAAGAAGCTCACTGACTTCTGCAGTTCTCCCACACTGGAGGGAGACAGAATTCCCTGGCTCCAGCTCAGGCATCACTGCTGCAGAGCAATTAAAACAACCAGCCCTTTAGTTACACCTCGTTCCACTGTTTTCCCATAAATTAGCTGTGAGATCAAAGCCTGTAAATGCTATTCTATCTATTTATTTACTGAATATATTCGAATTTTCCATCACAGGAACAGGGAACATCTCTTAAAGAATGTGCATGGTGAGCTCCTTCCTTCCATAGTTAGTGTAAACAAAAGTTGAAGGATGTTGTTAGGAGACAGCTGCTCCCCATTAGAAAAAACCAGCAGGTTAAAAAGCAGTGGTGTTACCCTGAATCACAAGGCCCAAGATGCACTTTTTGGGTTTGCAGTTCAGTTTCTGCAGTAAAATGTGCTGCCTGCCTTGGCACCAAGCCAGCACATCCCACTCCTTGACCGAGCACTGTCCTCCTCTGGATGACGTTTTTTGTTCTTTAAATGTCTTCATGGTGTTCTTCTGCATCCATATAAAGATTTTTAATTGCTGTTTAATATTAATGCAGTTTTCAGAATCAGTGAAAAAGCTGCTTTTTAATTTTTTTTTAAAGTCCACATCAGCTTCAAAGTTGCAGCTATAAATAGGAGTGTTGGAGACAGACATAGCCAGGAGCTAATGCAGGGTGCAAGTTTATCCTCTACTCAAGACTGTAAATTACTGAACATCTGAGATGCCCCAATTTCAGTTGAGGCTCCTCAGCAATGTGTCCTAACCCCACAAACCCTGGGAGGGCTCCTGGCTCTGCTGAGGACACCAGCACCTCCTGGGTGAGCTCCATCACTTAGTTTGTGTTGAGGAGATACAGTAAATCTAGAGGCTAAAACTTATTTAACTCAGCTGTGCTTCAATCATCTTACCTGTCACTTTGGCCATGTTTGATAGCAGATCAACTGCTTGTGTTTAATACAGGAATTGCTGGGATAATAAATCTTCCAGCCAGGCATTTCCCTTTGTCCTGGTGACGTTTCAATTGACTTCTAAGGACAAAGCTGATTTTATGTATTTCAGCTTTAACTGCTGATCACTTTGCTGGATTTCTTTCACACAATCATATTAAGCATTAGGTTATTTAAGGAGATCAGGGAGTCTTACCATTAAGAACCACAATCTCAGTTACAATGGAAATACACTCAGTGGTAGAAATTGGTTGAGCAAGAACTTTGAAACTCATTTAGAACGAGTTTCCCAAGTCTGCTTCACACAGTTCCAGAGAAGGGAGCCTAAGGATTATGTGAAGGAGTAAATCTGACACTGCTTAGTGTCTCAAAAGGACTCGCCTCCACTTCCAAAATCTGTAATTATGTGTGATTTGCATTAATCCTTAGAAAGAAATAGAAATCCCTACACAAAACAGAAAAAGCAGATTAGGAGCAATATTCTGTTGACAGTCTCGTAAATGATTTATGTCAATTAAGATAATTCCTGTGCTCTCAGGAAACCACCTCTCATTCCATCGCTTCAGAAAAGGGGGACACTAACCCTGAGCCACACAATTCCATTTCCCAGACAGGAACAACCTGATTTGAAGCTTATCCAGTGAAAAGTGCATTACATTCAACACTGCTTCAAAAAGCAAAGCTGCAAAGCTATCAAGCAGCAACGAGAGAAAAGTCAGTTTTCACTAAAGCCTCAAGATGTGCAGCAGAGATGAAGCCAATAAAGTGCAGGTGTGATGCATGCACGGGGCTGAGCTGCTCCCCCTGCTCTGCTCCTGCACCCAAAGGTCACAGATGACAGGAGGCAAAAACCGTGCAGCTTCCTTTCAAGAGAGATGCTGATACATCCTTCATCTAACAGGCACATCTTCAGGAATATTTCTGGTAATTGATGAATCATTTTGCAAGTCAAGGCAGAAAAGCAATCATTAAAAGCACCTTGTTGTTCCTGCAACAGGCACCTCGTTAAGAAACCTGCTTCAGCTCTCATTTCCCAATTCTTTGTTAGTGCCTCCGCAGATAAAGATTTCTCACCTCTCAGAGGCTTTAATTTGCCCCCAGATAGCAGCAAAGGCTAACGCTGATCTGCAAAACACATGTAAGAAAGAACTGCTGGTCCATCTGACAATGATATCCTGTACCTGGGGATGTTCAACGTTGGGACAACTGCTCCAAACACAAGAACAGGCTCACCAAGGCTCTCTGGCAAAACCACAGCAGGTGAACCAAAAGGCATCCAGCAGCTGTGGCAGCACTGATGGCAGGAAGGTCATTTACATATATGCAAATGAACACACAGGGTGATGTCTTGGGCCATTTGCAATTTCCTCTGGGAATTACCACGATTCACCTTTCAAAAGTTGTTTCCACCAGTCACACAATCCCAGACTGGTTTGGGTTGGAAGGACCTCGAAGCCCACCCAGTGCCACCCCTGCCATGGCAGGGACACCTCCCACTGTCCCAGGGTGCTCCAGCCCTGTCCAGCCTGGCCTTGGGCACTGCCAGGGATCCAGGGGCAGCCTCCTCCCAGAGAACAAACCAGCACTGCTCCTAAATGAACCTGACCAGGGTTACCCGGGTACGTGTGAAAACTGCTCTGTAATGTTTATCTCAAGGAGAACTGACTAAGAGAAATGGCTAATAAAATGCAAGAATGTTTAATTGGCACATTGTTAGGAGAACATTAATTGGTAACTCTAATGCACTGAATAAATTAGCATAGCCAACAAGCTGAGAACTTACATGCATTATCACGTACCTCACAATGACTTTTTAATTATTCAGAAAGCAAATAAATAATTTCCAAACTTCTGTTTTCCTCTGTTTCATGCTGTCCTTGTGGCTTTTAAATACATGGTAACATTTTTCCCTTTTCAATTCAAGTCTACCAAGCCCTAGGGATTTGGCTTGGTTTTTTCCTTCTATAGGAAGTATAGGATGGGAACAGAAATCTCTGATTTTAGTCATATTTGTAAAACCTAAACCCCTAAAGCCTCAAAGACACAAACAACACCTTTGCAGAGAAGGAGGAAGAACCTGCTGATGTCAGTTTAAGGCACACTGATGGATTTAAATATGGTATTTAAATATGGTATTTCTAAAGCTACACAAATAAGGTGTTAACCATGTTTCAATCTAAATAACCCCAATGTGGCTTGGATCAGCTTAATTACACTTTAAAATGCCCTTTTTTTGACTAATCAACACTTTGGACTAAACAGAAAGGCCCATCAGAACCAGCAGCTTTGTTTCTGACACAGGTATCTCAGCACTCTCCCCTCTTCCCGATAATTCCCAAGCTCATAAATCTCCCTCTCCAGTTGCCCCTTTCAGTCCCAATTACAAACACTACTTTTAGCCAAAGCAAATGTCAGTGTACAAATAAAATTAAAAACGCAATTAACATTACCAGATATAATGAGATGTTTAATTACCCTTGAAACTAGGCCTTGTGAAGAGCCAATAAACTTTAAAGTGCTTTTGTTACCAACCCAATTATCCATCATACAGAACATCAGACTGTCTGCACTGCCCTCGAACGAGGGTCCAGGAGTTGGGACAGCAGAGCAAGGAAATGATGCTGCTGTTAATAGTGAGACTGTTACAGAAATCTGTTACAGAAGCTGTTCTCAGTCCAAACCCTAAGAAAAGCTTGATAAAGTGTAGAATATATGAAATAGTTCTCTAGTGTCTCACGTGGCAAAGCACTGAATAAAAATACTTCATATGAACCCCAAAACTCTGAAGTGCAGTGCAGCAGCGATGCCACCAGATCCACGAGCCCCCATCAGCCCCCGGAGCCAAAATTCCAGCTCCCAGCACAAAGCACTGGTGCCAGCTGACAGTGGGGAGGAAAATAAGTCTGCATTTAAAACACCCCGGGCTGTACAGTATTATCTTCAATAAACACCAAGATCTTTGCATTAGTGCAAAATGTTTAAACAGTGGGACCTGCAGGTGCCAAATCCACCAAGGTATTTTTTTAATTGCATGCACATTTGAAGAAGAAGCAGATCCAACAGGGACTGGAGTCCAAATTGTCCTTAAGAAATGACAAAAACATCCACAAAAAACCCAAACACCACAAAAAACCAAAACAAAAAACACCATCAAAAAGGCCCAAAACAACTGCACAGAGTGTTTGCCCAAATTCACTGGATGATTTCCCACACATGAGAAGTTATTTATGTCATTATTACTTTTTTTCCTGGACAAAATCAACTTGTAGAAAACGTTGATTAATTTGCAGCTTGATGCATAAAAAGTGAGCTTGTGAAATTACCAGAAGAGGTAAATAAATGATTCATGTGGGTTGGTTTTGCATGAATAAATTATTTGTTCCTTCTCCGTGTTTCATCTGATAGAAGAATGCAAAATTAATGCTATTCTATGCAAATAGAAAGCCTTTTATAAAATTCTGACCTAATTATAGGTGTTTGCTAAGAAACTCACACTTGAGTTTTCAGGGAAAAAATTCCTTGGTGCCACATTAGTGTCATGGAAGGAAAGATTCAAACAATAATACACATCGTTCACAGATTATTAATAGAAATGCATATTATTAATCTTTTTGTCTCCTTTAACGATTTGCATCCTTTTGGAAAGGTGATACAATTGGCACCCGAAATGCTACATCCCTCCAGCTAATGTTGAACATAGCACCTGATTGCAAAGAAATCACTGCAGATCATGCAAAGTTGTGTATCCCAGCAGATTTTCATTAATGCCAATAAAAGAGATGGCATTTAAATGATGTGGTAGCCAAGGAGACAGAAGTACCTGACAGATGTTATCCCCCAGCCTGCTCCTTCAGAGGCAGCAGAGATGAACAGCTTGGGCCAACCTCGCAACAGCTGATGACCAAATGAATTGTTAAATCATCCTGATTTCCAACACTGTGGTGCTGACTGGCAAGGAGCTTTTAATAAGAATTGATCGTAAAAATAATGATGAAAAAGCCAAATTCTACATTTTTAGACACGATTTGAAACAACATAAAACATCTTGCCCAGAGCAGCTGTGGCTGCCCCATCCCTGGCAGTGCCCAAGGCCAGGTTGGACATTGGGGCTTGGAGCAGCCTGGGATAGGGGAAGGTGTCCCTGCCCATGGCAGGGGTGGCACTGGATGAGCTTTCCAACCCAAACCATTTTGGGATTCTGTGATCTCCCTTTGGACTTGTATCTGGCAGAGATTTTTCTTAGATTTTACAGCTTTCCCTCTTTAACTGCTAACCCCTAAGAAATTCCACTAACAGGATTTCATCACAGTAACCGCCCAAAAATTCTGGAAAAAATAGCCACAAAACATCTCAAGTATTTAGACAAGTAAAAATCACCAAAAAAACCTATTCATCTGTAAATATGAAGATAAAAAAAAATTCCAAATCTAAAGATTACCTTTAAACTTTTACCTTTAAAATGAGAGGACCCCACACCATAAAGCTGACAAGATGACAGGCAGGAGCCAGAATAAGTAAAGAAAATTTGTGCTATCAACCACAACATTTTCTACAGCTGTATCAGACACTGTAGTTTCTTCAAGAAATGCACCTAAAGTCTTAGTTTATGCAAATCAGAATGAATGAAATGAATCTTTCCTGTCTGACCAGTACTGCATTTTTTTAGGGACATTCCCACAGTAGCTGTGGCCTGTTTGCAGGTACCTTCCCCAAGGCCATTCCACTGCTCTCACTACCTCCAACAAGCCCTGTTTGTGTCTGTAACAGAGAGCCTGAGTGACTGATTGATTTAGTCAATCAGAGGGTTCTAAGTGGGGGTTTGCAACAGAATCACACACAAAGTTCCCATTAACTGACCTGGCTGCTCCTGCCTGGTTTTCTGGCTCTGCATTCAGTGAGGGCTTCACTCCTTGCTGATGACAACACAAAGCACTGGTGATCCTGGGTTTCCAAGTGGCTTAGCCCACTCTACACATTGAATATGGATTCAGTAATTCCTCTATCAGTCTCTGTGGATGGCCAATTTCCCAGCAATAACTCAGCTCGATAGCAGCTGACTGAACCCCACCCAGACACCCTTCTCCAGCAGTAAATCCTCATGGAAAACAGCCTCTATGCACCTACACTGAAGGGTGGAATTCCTTCTTAAATAGATATTTAAGTCAAATTAATGGGAAGTACTTATTGGAAAGGTCCAGAAGGCAATGAGACACTTCTCAAGCTCCAGCCATTATTCCTCACCAGGGATCCTGCACTGGGGAGCATCCTCAGAGCAAGATGTCCCAGACATCCCATCTCCTAAGAGCAAACAGTTAAGGCAGAGCTGACTTGTATCAAGATAAATCTGGCAGATTTTCCAAGTACTGTGGATAATTAGTGAGCTAGAGGTTAAACAGCCACAGAACTCTGGGACTTTATTCCAAGCTTGAATGCCCTTGATAGAAGTCAGTGAGGTGTCGATTCCAAACATTTCTGTTTCTGTACACAAAGTGGCTGCTCCAATTCAAAACAGACAATTTAGTGGGTGGATCTGTAATTAAATTATTATGGCTCATATCTAATTAAAACAGATTTCAAGGCACATTTCAAGCTGTAGTTGGATGTCAGTTTGAAGCTGCCTCGCACTGCTTGGCAAGCAATCGCACTGAAGGAGGGCAGGAACAGCGTCCAAGAGGAAGAAAAGGAGGATCTAAAAATAAAAACGTTCTGGAATGCCTGCCCTTCGTTTTGAACCCAGCAGTTCACTACTGGCACAGTACCACCCCACCCCATGGACATCTCAAAGGGCCTTGAGACTCAGAGAAAGAAGGAGAAACAATTGGAAATGCTCAGCCCGCAGTTGTTACCAGGTTCTGAAGAGTTTAACAAAATCCAGCAGAATAAAAGCCTTCCTGATGTATGGGAAAGCAGGCTCAGTGGGAATATGTAATTACAAGCTGGACAAGGTAGAAAGGTACAGCCTGGTGAGACACACTACACAGTTTAAGCTGAACACACCTCAGGCTTAGCACTGACTTCTGAGAATTCAGTCCTGGAACAAGAACAGCAGTTCAAAGATCATATTTCAGAAACCAATAGAAGGGTTTGAAAAAGCAAAGTTTAAAAATGTTGTGATTCTTTTTACTCTTTAATTATCCTCTATTCACCCAGTGGGAGTTAATTTCTACATCAAACTTTGATTTAAATAAATGGATGTATTTTCAGAAGACCTCAAGGTGCTGAAGCCACCACGGGACTGAAACCATGAGAGGCACAAGCAGGAGCTGGAACCCCAACTCCAGGCTCCTTTGGGATCTCCCCCCAGCACACTCATCCTGCTCACTACTTACTTCCCCTCCCTCTTTTTTCTCTACTTTTCCTTATGTACTTAAACACATTTCAAACGTAATTGCATAAAAGATTGCCTGGTTCACACAGGAACTAATAAGTCCATATAACTGTTATTACAAAACTCAAATCAAAGGCACTGAATATTGCCATTGCAAAGTAATTAAGGCAGTAAAACCATCGGCAACTTGAAGGGCTCTTTCATTAGTAAAGAGAACGCAATTATTTTCCTGCCATGTCTCCTAATTCTATTAGGCTGACATGCAGGAACAGCCACACTAAGCAGGCTGATTTCTCTCCCAGCACACTGACACCCTGGAAATCCTTCTCCATGCACAGCTGAGCCACTGATGGTCACCACATTCCCCATGCTGTCAGGGCTTAGCCGGGCTATCAGGCTTAAACATGAGCTGAGCAGGGCCTAAAACCCTTCAGGCTCTCACTGAATAGCAAATAAAAGTTCAATGGGTTAAAAAGGAGCACACAGAGCATCAGGCATGGAAGGTGTCCTTGTCCACAGCAGGGGGTTGGAACAAGATGATCTTTGAGGTCACTTCCAACCCAAGCCATTCTGGGATTTGGGGGGAAAACTCAGATATCCCACAGAACAAGGGACAGGACAAGAAGAAATGGCCTCCAGCTGTGCCAGGGGAGGCTCAGGTTGGACATCAGCAGGAATTTCTCCATGGAAAGGGCGGTCAGGCATTGGAAAGTGCTGCCCAGAGAGGTTTGGAGTCACCACCCCTGGAGGTGTCCGAGGAAGGCCTGGACGTGGCACTCAGTGCTCTGGGCTGGGGACAAGGTGGGCATTGGGCACAGGTTGGGACTTGATGGCCTGGGAGGGCCTTTCCAACCTCAAGGATTCTGTGATTCTGTAACCTGAGATCAAAGCAAACTTTTAGAAACTCTTTTAAAAGTTTTACTTTTAAAGGACAAGCAACCAGCAGGGTTTTCCTCTAACAAATTCCAGCCATGGTTTACATTCTGTGTTACAACAGGCACCTTTGGCTTGATTGTTCCAACTGCTTGAAATCAAGTTAAACAGCAAGAAGAACAGAGTTACATTTGAATCTGAGCAGGTTAAAAAATAGAAAACAAATATGCTCTGCGAGTACCGACCCTCACTGTGCACACTGGGGCTCCTGAGCACAGATTTATAATGAGGAGCCACTGCCAAACTCCCAGCGCATCTTAATACCACCAAAATTCAGACTGAATACTGAAAGGGACGGGGATCGCTTGAAATTCAGCTCAAGAATGCTCCTACCTGACACACCAAAGGAAAAAGGGCTTAATTTCAGTGGGTGGTACAGTTTTATGACAGAGGGGAATAATTTTGCCTCAGGTATGATTGGCACTTCTGGAAACAGAGTTAGCTTTGTTTCCAATCATCACGTCAAAATAGATTTGGGTGTTTCTATTCAGATCAGCACCATAATCAAAAGACTAGAAAACACCTCTGTCCCACTACACCATTTGAAGCCATCTCTTCATTTTGCATTAGGGCTCTCCTGATCTTGAAACCCACAATACTGAATAAGATTTCTTCCAAAAGCCAGGGTCTGTTTTCTTCATCACCTTTAGAGTATTTCAGAGAATTATAAATGGTTTGGCTTGGGAGGGACCTTAAAGCTTATGTGGGGTTCCAACCCCCTGCCTTGCACAGGGACACCTTCCATTGAAAGGTCCCTGGGCCACTTGTCACACTATTTCAGATGTGACAAAACAACTCTTTTGAAATCCTGTATTATCTTACAACTATTTCTTTTTAAAAGAACTGTGTTCACTCAAAAGGACATACAGTTGCTGAACTGATTACTTGCAGGAAGTCATTGCCAACCCTCACAGCCTGTGGAAGCACTGCTGGTTACATCCATGCTGAAATCTGGAATGGGACTGGGGAAGGTGCACGAAGGTCACCAGGATGATTTGGCACTAATGTCCTGGATCCACAGGCTAGCAAATCCATCAGGAAAATTCCCTGTGGAGGCTCCCAAATAGGTGCAAGCACACAAGTCCTCTCCTCTCACAAGCACCAGGAAAACAGCCCCTCTTAAAGCCTGTCCTTGCCTGAAATCACAGTCTGAGACATCAGTAACACACAGGTTTTTGCTTTACTTTCAGCAGAGTTCTGCTCCGAGCTGCCACCACAGAGCAAAGCAGATTTGGAATTCAAGCAAGGAGGCTCCGAGCTGTGCCTGGGAAAGGCTGATCCCAGGGAGGAGGAAGGGCAGCAGCAGGAGGACAGTATTTGATCCAGAAAGGGAATGATGCCTCTGCCAGGCACAGCATGCTGGGCTATAACCTCGTGCCTCGGACTCTGGGGATGATTTGATGTGAGCACACACAGTTCAGAAGCTGCTCAGAAGCTTCAGCTCCCAGTTCCAAGGCTTCTGATGTTTATGGTTTATCCAGCTGGCATTGATCAATATTGATGTAACTCAACCCTCTGGTTCAAAGGTTTCATGATCAGCACCAGATTTACAGGTTCTTCAAAACATCCTCAATAACCTGTCATCTAAACTATAATAGGAAATTAATTTTTTCAACCATTTTCCTAGGGTTTAATTAAAAATTCTGAAGATGGCTGCAGTGATTCAGCAGTGAGGGGGGATCAGCTTGGCTGGTCATCTTCCTGCATGCTCCTGCCCACTTACACTATCAAGACCACAATAAATACATCTTTCTGCCCAAAAGCCATTTATTGGAAGAAATTTTCTTCTAAGAGCAATGGCATAAGGTCAGCAGACAGAAGGTGAGTGACTGCTCATTCACTTTAGGCAGGATTGGAGCTAAACACACCTAACTAGCTCACCCAATGAGTGGTTAATTCCAAGTATTAAGGATGTTTAAATTAAATATCATTTACTTACAAGGAATAAAAGCCAGAGGAGACTGAGGAAAAACCATGACCTTTTGTAGCATCAGTTGGATTCACATGGATGCAGCCTCCACTGGCACAGGCCACTGATGTGAGGGATATTCCACAGGTGTCAGGAGCTCTGTTCGCCAGTCAGAGCCTTCACGCTCCCACATCTGGGTTTATCTCACCAAGGATCATCTGATGGCAGCGTGTGGGCCCAAATCCCTCTCTGTGTCTGAAAACCAAGTGCACCTGTGCTGAAATGGCCCCTCAGTCTCAATCCTTTCGCTTACCAGAAGTACCTGATTCCAGTGTCCCTGTCAGGGCGGGACAGTTCCTCTGCTCACAGCATTTGGGAGCTGCTGGGGCACTTCCAGTGTCCTGACACTCCAGTGACACAGACATATTAATGTTTTGTTACACCATTTACAGAGGAAACATCCAAGGCCAAGGCCAGGGAAAGTGTTGGGAAGACAACAGGCACTCCCTGAAAAACCTGCTGAATTTATGCAGTCCCATGGCACAGCCACATTTTGTCAGAATGTCCCAAATTTAAGCAATCCTGAGTGTTGAGCAGAACAAGAGAGCAGTCAGGTCAAACAGCCCTTCCTGGGTGCCAAAGTTTACAGGGCAATGTCTGCTCTCCAGGAGAGCAATAAAGCAGTTCCTGGAGAGCACAGATTTACAGGCAGCACCAGCTCCTCGAGCTGTGAGTTACTGGCAGGTTGTGACTGTGCTTTCCAAGAGCTTTCACTGGACCAGCTGCTCAGAGCAAAATCCTCAGCTCCTGTCTGCAAGAATTAAGTCAAAAATTGGGTTTAAAATTGAGACTGTGTGCATTTCATCAGCTGGCCAGCGAAGGCAAAGAGAAAACCAGGCTGTGAGATGAGAAAAACACTCACAGGAACAGATTTGATGATGATAACATATGATGAATGAAACAGAAATAAGTATTTCCTTCAGCCAATTACCACTCAATCCTCACAAGTCAAACAAGAATGTTACATAAATATTATCTGGCATTTCCACATGGTTCTTTAATCCATCTCATAATAACAAAGAATTTTGAACTACACCATCACTGTGTCCATATGTATAACAAGATGGTCAATGGAAAGCATCTGATACATCCTCGAGCCACTGGAATGTTGGGAAGTCTCCAGAGCTGCTCTCCATGAGCCCTGGATTTGTTCTGAATTATATATTCTTAAGGAATAAATACTTTTTTCCTTAAGAAGCTGAGGACACAGTGGGATTTCTGAAGACATCAAATGATGTGCAACTGCAGCAGAATACTTTGAATGACATCAAGATTTAGTGTGGAGTTGTTTAACAATAAGAGATAACAAGAGAGCAAAACATCACCTTGCCTACATTTAATTGACCTGCTCTAAACAACTAATTTGGAATAAAGCCAAAAATCAGTAGAAATGCAGAAAATTAAAATAATTATTTTACAACATGGGACAACTTATTTGAGTGAGAGTAGATGAGGTCATCAGCCTCCTTTTTGCAGTGGCAAACTGGAAGTGGCCTGAATATCAAAAATGTAATTGCAATCAAACAGAGCAAAGCTTGGAATAGTGCAAGAGAGCTGCTCCTGTTGTGCTGCGTTCTGGAGCACAAGAGCTCCTATCAGCACAGGTTGGCACTAAAATCAGCCATTTCTCTTTGCTTGCTGTGAAAAATAATGATCTGTTGATCTTGGTTTGTCATTCAAACTGTGTAACCCACTAAGTCAGCATCTGTCTCTTTACTGGATCTTCTTCTGTGGTGTTTACCAACTGTCAGAACTAAGCAGAAACAATAATACAGGAACAAAACTTCTAGAAGCACTTCGAAAATGAGGTTTGTCAAAAGGCCCTGACAATAATGACCACCAGAATTCAAAAAACCCCATCTACAGTGAGTTTATGACCATGTTCTACATCATGACCTAAGTATTGTGACCATGTTCTACACAAAAAAGTATGAATCCTTCCCTTCTCAAATGTGAAAGCTTTCCAAGTAATTACCTATCAGTGGATATTTTACCTCACCCGACCTAAAAACTTCTCTATAAACACAGTGAACAATACATCTAAATGGTGAAGATGCCAGCCTGAGATTTCAAAGTCAAGCAAATCACTCTCAGATGCATTTTACATGAAAGGGTCCAAGTTTCCACAGGCAAAGCTGGGGAAGATGAGGCAAAGAACAAGGTGCTTGTGGCTGGGCAAGGCAAGAGCTTTGCTTGAGGATGTTACCTGAATTGTGGACTTGAATTATTGAACAGTTCCTTCAAGAGAGGGCCTGGATGAGAGTGACCTGTGTCTGGGATTTCAGTTCTCCTAAGTGGGAGAAGAGGAATCTGTCAAGTACCTTTGCACCTCCCAGACCTGGGAAGCCAAGGGGATCCCCTGTGTCAGCAGGAACCAAGTCATCCCAACTTCCCAAAACAGCCAAAAGGAAGGCTCTAAACTGCAAGATAGTAGAAGGCAACAATTTCTGCAGGTTTAAAAGAAAAAACCCTGAAATGCCTCAGAACAGAACACCAAAGCATTTCATCTAAGCAGCAAGATGTGGCTGTCAGTGATCCAAATGGGGATTTTCCCCGTTTTTCTGCCACGTGGCTGGGCTCTCTCTATCAGTGCATTACCAAGTTTTCCACGCTCCAGCTGGGGAGTGGAAGGAGCCCTTGCCAGCCCCTCCTGCCTGGCAGAAAATGCTCTGGGCTCCTCCACCTCGGCTCGCAGGGCTGCGCAGCCAGCGCTGGCACAGCGGGCAGTGGTCCCTCTGTCAGACCCCCCGACAGCACCCGGCCTCCAGCCACGGGAACCCAGCCACAGGTGAGGGAATGGCAGCTTTCCTGCTCTCTGCAGTTCGGGCAGTGCCCTGGACGTGGCAGGCGGGCTGTGGGTCCCCGAGCCTGGCCCCTGGGCAGCGATGAACAGCTCGGGAAGCTCTCCCCCAGCCCAGGCCGCCACAGTGGGAACACTGCCTGGGCTGTTCCCAGCAGTCTTCCAGTTAAAATACCTTGCCTTTATGCAAAAAAATAATTATTGTCTTGATTTGGTCATGTTATCATTAAAAATCATTCCAAAGGCACAGACNTACATGAAAGGGTCCAAGTTTCCACAGGCAAAGCTGGGGAAGATGAGGCAAAGAACAAGGTGCTTGTGGCTGGGCAAGGCAAGAGCTTTGCTTGAGGATGTTACCTGAATTGTGGACTTGAATTATTGAACAGTTCCTTCAAGAGAGGGCCTGGATGAGAGTGACCTGTGTCTGGGATTTCAGTTCTCCTAAGTGGGAGAAGAGGAATCTGTCAAGTACCTTTGCACCTCCCAGACCTGGGAAGCCAAGGGGATCCCCTGTGTCAGCAGGAACCAAGTCATCCCAACTTCCCAAAACAGCCAAAAGGAAGGCTCTAAACTGCAAGATAGTAGAAGGCAACAATTTCTGCAGGTTTAAAAGAAAAAACCCTGAAATGCCTCAGAACAGAACACCAAAGCATTTCATCTAAGCAGCAAGATGTGGCTGTCAGTGATCCAAATGGGGATTTTCCCCGTTTTTCTGCCACGTGGCTGGGCTCTCTCTATCAGTGCATTAACAAGTTTTCCACGCTCCAGCTGGAGAGTGGAAGGAGCCCTTGCCAGCCCCTCCTGCCTGGCAGAAAATGCTCTGGGCTCCTCCACCTCGGCTCGCAGGGCTGCGCAGCCAGCGCTGGCACAGCGGGCAGTGGTCCCTCTGTCAGACCCCCCGACAGCACCCGGCCTCCAGCCACGGGAACCCAGCCACAGGTGAGGGAATGGCAGCTTTCCTGCTCTCTGCAGTTCGGGCAGTGCCCTGGAAGTGGCAGGCAGGCTGTGGGTCCCCGAGCCTGGCCCCTGGGCAGCGATGAACAGCTCGGGAAGCTCTCCCCCAGCCCAGGCCGCCACAGTGGGAACACTGCCTGGGCTGTTCCCAGCAGTCTTCCAGTTAAAATACCTTGCCTTTATGCAAAAATCTAATTATTGATTGTCTTGATTTGGTCATGTTATCATTAAAAATCATTCCAAAGGCACAGACCATTTATTTAGTGTGAATCTGGAGTTACTGTGAGAAAATGAAATTACTCATTAGCACACTTATCTTTGTAGTAACACTCTGGGAAAGCTTATCAACACCCTTCCCCCCCTTGCCAATCTCCAGCCCATCCAGAGGGAGATAACGAGGCACATAAGGCACGTGCTCATTGATCAGAAAGCCCAGTGGCACCATTCCCAAGGTTCAGATGGCAGATGGCACATGCAGACCCCAGAGCACTCCCCAGGGAAAGCTCCCTAAAAGCATCAAAAGTGGGGCACTTGCTTTGTAAATTGATTCCCTAGAAAGATATTTCCATGGCAGACCAAAAGGCTCCCATGGTGCAGGTGAAAGAGCAGAAAGAGATTAATTACCCATTTGGAAACAACCAGACCCACAGGTCTGCCCACACAAAACCTCCCCTGCCACTTTGGTTGGACAGAGGGAAAATCTAAGGGTTTTTTTCTTTCTAGATCATCTGAAATCAGATTCTAGTCTGGAAATTTCCTTTTAAAGAATTCTGGAGTTTTAAGATCTCAAACCACATTTGAGCAAAGACAAATGATGGAGGAGTTGAGGCTGCTCCTGACATATCCTTGTGAAGAGCAAGTGGCCTTCTGGGCTTTCAAGAGAACAAAACATATCTCTGTAGATCTAATGAAAGATCACTTCTCTAATTAGAAACTTTAGGAGAGGCATTTTTAGGTGCTCAGGTGATGAGATTGGCCCCTTTATGTCCCCTCCACACTGTGGGGGAAGAACTGCCTCCTTCCAGACCAGAGTGGGAGGTGCCCACATTTTTACTGAGCTGTTCTCCACAAAGGAACATTTCTTTTTTGCATTATACAAAAGGGGTTGCTGCTGGGAGATGAGGGGATCCCCCACACCAAGGAACCCCAGACACACAGCAGCATCACACAAACCCTTCTTGGGATGACACCAATACTGCACAAATAAGAGATAAATTGGTGACACCTCCTTGAGTGGATGCACAAGCAGGCAGTCAATACCTGCACACTTCAGGTTTTGCAGTCTAATTAGTGTATTTTATGGGAATCCTGATGAGAGTGTCAAGGAGCTTAAGAGAGATCCTTAACAACAATTCAGTATCCTCAAACAGGAGTTCAGGCCACTGACTTATCAATTACTAAATAACCCAAGCCACCAACTCTGATTGCCCAGAACTGCTTTTTGAAGCACCCAATTCATCCCTCTCTCAATAAACTGTAGAAATGTGTTTGATGGGCTCCTGATCTATTTTATTCCCTCTGACCACAAATGCTCAGATAGTTTCAGCAGCAAGCCCACTCGTTAGTAGTTAATGCAAGGAGAAAAGAGATGATCATCAACCACTTGGAAACTGTCTCCTTTTGCTTGGAGAGAGAAACAGGGGTTAGCAGAACCAGAGCAGTGCAAGGGGAGAAGCACCAGGGTCTGACTTCATCCCTGCCACAACCTCTCGCTTGCCAGCAGTCGGATTGTGGAGCAATGGTGCAGATGAACACCTGTAAGCACTCCAGGAGAAGGGCACATCAATCATCTCACTACATTTACTCTGTCCAGAGTTCACAAAGAAAATAACCAACCGTTTCGGTGGTGTTCTCCGCATTTAGAGAATGAAGTTCAGACCTCAGCATTTTTAAAAAGCAGCTACAAATATAACAGCACTGAAAGATGAGAGCTCAAAAACGCTGAAGGACACAGCAGGATTTAAAAAAAAGAAGATTTGCCAAGTAAATGTGATTATTGCTGTCAAGACGCAGTAATTCACTAAAAGCTACAGAAAAAAGCTTATGTATTAATAATGCAAAACAAATACATGTACAAACACTCACACAAGCAATATTTCCAAGCACTCCCATGTTTGTCGGGAGATGAATTGCCATGTTCCAATCACATAATGCCAGTAACAAAAGATTGTACATCCTTCTCAGAAGCAACAAATTAGCTAGCACTGACTCCAGTGGGTTACTGATCCCAGAAATCGTTATTAACTTGAACAGTATTTGCATACAGAAGCAGTCCCTCTAACACCACTACAGCCCAGCTTCCAAATGTTGGGAAGCAGACAGCCACAATTCCAGCTGGTTGAACCACAGACTATCCACCATCCTGCTCATCTACAGGCAGGAGACTCTTCTCTTCTTGCCTGCTAAAATGCTGCTCCATTTCTCCTCTTTCTACAGACAACAAATGTTCTAGAGAAGCTAAAAAAAAGGGGGAAAAGAAAATCCACCCTCGCTCCTGTGGAAGGCAGAACATTATGTAAGGAAAATTCCCTTTTATTGTGTAATTGGTGCAGCTCATGCACAGCTACCAGGTGAGAGAAGCACAAGTAGATTATTGGGACTGAAGGCTGGGGAGTCAGGATGTCCATCCTGGATCCCCAGGGCATGGGACAGGCAGGGTGCCCATCCTGGAGCCCCTGCTCCCCAGGGCATGGGACAGGCAGGGTGGCCATCCTGGAGCCCCTGCTCCCCAGGGCATGGGACAGGCAGGGTGTCCATCCTGGAGCCCCTGCTCCCCAGAGCAGGGGACAGGCAGGGTGTCCAGCAGCCTTTAGAGAGGTGGCTCAGCCTGGGTGATAAGTGATTTTGACATCCATACCCTTACCTCCTGTCTGCTGCCAGACCTCTGCTCCCATTGCACAAAACACACTGCATTTGCAAACAATCCAGCAGCCTTCTGGAAACCTGAAAGCCTGGAAGACAGCTCCTGCTGTTTTCTGCTCGTGTCAAGGGTACTGACACTGTTTGTACCTCCTAAAAAAGGCTAAATGTTTCTTAGGTGGAACCACAACCAATTCCTCAGAACTCATTGGCTCAACTGGGAACATCTTTATTGAGCTTTCAGATGGATCAGGCACCCACTGCTCCTGCTGCTTGGGAACAGAGGACTGGACACCCACTCCTAAACCTACACCAAAAATCCCAAACCACATCCCTGGCATCACTGGGTACATGGGGATTTTGCTGGTAGTGGGCCTGGAGAAACATGGATAGCTCAGATTATGCATTCTAACTGTGGAACACTCGTTAGAGTCACCTGCAAAACCAGCACGTGCACTGTTTGTACACCAGGAATTCTGTATCAGCACCTGTCTATCTCGAACATCAGTGAGGTTCTTCACCTACTTGGAGTTAAGTTTGTCTGTGACTGCCTGACTGAATCAGGTCTAAAGTTTCCTCACTGAACAAACAGCAAAATATAAATGCAACAGACTGACCCTGAACCCAAAAGTTTCAGTTCTATGAATACTTAAAGCAAGTTTATTTACTACATTACACATTTCTCCTTTAATGCACAGCCCTTGGTGTAACAGGGCACTGGCCCCCAGCAGGATTCTGAGGTGCTACGTTGTAATTAAGTGAAACTGATTAAAACAAAAAACCCCAACAATAACAAAAAGGAAAAACAGAAGAGGAAAAAAAATAAGGTTTATTAAAGCCATAACTATGGTAGCAAGGAAATTAATAAACCTGCCAATAAAAGTGGCAACCACACAGAACCCCAAATCTGCTATTAATTAACTGAACAGAAAATAGTACCTTTTCTATAGAATTGTAGAAGCTCGACAGTAGTCTCTGATACAGTTACATATTTGCTCCATAATTAGGTTGGGAGGCCCTGAAGGAAGGGCTCTCTTTTGTGCCATATTCTATTATGTCCTTACAATGCTCTGCTATTGATTTCTCAGCCCCAGTTACCTCTCTCAGACTTTTTCAAAAGGTTATTCACAAACAGCTGCTTCCATGTGTGTAAAAACAGGGAGACCACCAGCCAGCAGGTTCCTCACAGCGACCCCAGTCTGTGTGTGCACAAGTCATGGAATGGTGTGGGTTGGAAACGACCTTAAAGCCCACCCAGTGCCACCCCTGCCATGGCAGGGACACCTCCCACTGTCCCAGGCTGCTCCAAGCCCCGTCCAGCCTGGCCTTGGGCACTGCCAGGGATCCAGGGGCAGCCACAGCTGCTCTGGGCACCCTGTGCCAGGGCCTCCCACCCTCACAGGGAACAATTTCTTCCCAAATCATCTCTGACAGGTCCTACTCTGTGCTCTGGTTTGCACAGAAGCAAAGCACAGCAGCTAAATTATGTTCACCACAAATCTCACGCCTCCAAACAAGGAGTCAGGTTTTGTCACCAGCTTTTATTCCACACTGAACTTCCAATTTGTTGAAGTGTCAATCTGGTGGCTTTGTCAGAAACCAATGAGGTGAGGTTATTCAAGCAATTAAGAACCAGAATGAATTGCTGTGTTTGAGAAACATGCAAGCAATAACAAAATATAACCCTTTTCATTGTTCAGCAAAAGCAGTGGTCACAAGCATTCAATACTACTGCCAGGTCATCCCTGAGACATGCAGGAAACACATCAAAGGCTTGGCTTGGAATATTTTAAGCAGCCATGGAAGTAGTACAAAATGTTTGGGGTATTCTTAGTTTTAGTCTGCTGACGTCTTCCTTGCCCCATCAGATTTGCCATATTTAAGCTTTAGTTTTCAGAAAACATGAAAAACTTGCATAGACCTCCCTTTCAGTTTAGTACCTGCAGAGGATGTAACAAGTTACTGGCCAACCTCTTTGTTTATAAAGCACACAAACTGAGACACAAGTTCATGCACATTAAAACCAGACAAACCCTCTCACCTACTTCAGTACTTTTTGCCTGTATTTTTACATCTCGTCTTAAGAGAAGAGGGAGGAGATGTTGTAGTAGCCAGTGATGGCAAAACCCCAATTGTCCTTAGTGGGAATGGATATTTCCATGGAATACAAACCTGGGGAGTTCATTTAATGAAGAGTAGGGTATGTTGGCCTCGACCCAGCACAGGGTGTCCATAAATCCAGATTAGCTCCCTGCAGTAAGGACAGGTGATCGGACTGTGCCCTCAGCTGCTGCTGCAAGAAGCCAATAACCTGCTCCTGGGCAGCCCATCTCTGAAACAGCCCAGAGTAGCTCAAAACATTCCTGGGATTAGCAAAGTCACACCTCACCACGCTCCTTCAAGCCCTAGGAAGGTTCTTTACCTTGCTGAAATAAAGCAGAATTTCTGTGCAGATACGCCAGGTCTCTACAGCCAAATCCTGCATCTCCACTGAAACCACACGGTTTAAAACAAGCAAGACCATGCTGTGCTCTGGTTTTCCTTCCAAAGAAACCAAACAACGCTTGGCAAGTTCAAGTAAAGACCTTGTTCAGCTGAGTATTTCTCCAGCATTGCTTGACCAACACACTATGGCTCATATTTGTGATTACTATGGGTTTCCTCCTTGGTTACCCTGGGAATTAAGCTCTCTCCTCAGCTCACATGTGCCACTGAGTTCCTCTGGGAGCACGACCACCTGCCTGTAAGGTGTGTTGGATGAGGAAAGCAAAAGCCAGGAGCTATGGAACACCAAGAGACCTCAGGAACAAGCACAGCACTGGCCTCTCCCAGAGACATTCCCACCAGCCCCACAGCTCCTGAAGATGTTCCCACCTCTCTGCCAGCCCTGTGGGACCTCTGGGATGGAACCCACAAGCAAAAGTTAATCTGCTGGAATTTGTATTGTGTTTCCAAGTGAGTGGCCAAGGTCAGCAAGAGTTTCTTTATTCATGAGACCCTGGCATTGCTCTCGCAGACACAGGGCCCAAGCAATGTGTTTTTCCAGCACCCTGATTCAAGTCCCCGCAAGGCGCACGGTGCAGAATAAAATTCTGCTAATTAGAGACAACTATTCCAAAAGTGTAGCCCTTGCACAGCCTTGCTCAAGGTCATGTGCTAAGTGGCTGGTGAACAAACAGATCTGCTCACTTTCAGCAGAGTGAGGAATTAAAATCCGATTTAACTTCAGCACCAACCCTGGTATTTGACACTGTCAAAACAATTTTCTGTTTGAAAGCAACAGGAGACTGTGAGAGAGGCAGCAAAAGAAAACTGGCAGTGAAATTTAAAGTCATTTTGTTCTTAAAATTAGATGATTTTTGAAGAGAAAGGTTTATCAAGAATACTAATTAAGCACACCAAAGTTCCAAATCCAGTATTTACTGTTCTGCTGGATTTGTAGTTGGATTCTAAATTCAAATTAATAATTGAACAAAGGCTTTCCTTAGGCATATTCTTCATATTAAACACACAGTGCCCAAAGTGTCTTAAACACGTTCTAACTTTTCCCTGCTCACTGAACTTGATTGATAATAAGGTGCACAGACTGAACAGATCAAACAGTATCAGTATTTCTGTAATTTCATCCTTTGCAGCTACTGCTCAATAAAAATAATCACCTGTAACCAGCACCTTGTTCTAAAGATAATTAAGAAATTGTTTGACGGAATTATTTCTCACATTAAATTATAATTGCTACTAACACGTTAGTGCTCACATGGGAAATGCTGATTATTCCCACGATTTGGGCTGAGGGGTTGGGCTGGAACAGAACCCAAAGGTGCAGGAGCTCTTCAGCACCGCTGGGCAGGGACAGCCTGAGGGATTGGGAAACCACAGTCCCCACTGCTCCCTTCCTTCCCTCAGCCTGCCAAACAACAGCTCTAAGGAACACAGGAGATGGCAGGAAAATAAAGAATTCCACATTTGAGGGAGATGAAAAGGAGATTAAAGCCACTTCCTCAGCTGCTGCCCTTGTCCAAGGGCCTCTCTTCCAGAGAGACACCTGAATCCCAGCACCAGCTCCTGCTGACTCCAGCCCACAGCTTGGACACCTCAGCACATCCCACTCTTTGAACGGCGCCTCCGCTGTGCCAACTAGAATTCAAATTATTCCAATTATTGCTTAAAAAATACTGTTCCTGTAACTTTCTGTGACAGATAAAAATTGGGCACATTCTAACAAGGTCTGTGAGCCATTCCAGATGGCATCTGAGATAACATGAGCCCTGTTCCCAGGATACACTCCACTCCCATCACGGGGGTGGGGGAAGTTTAACATGGACAGTAGGTGAGTGACACAGCCCCTGCTCCTGGGGCCAAACATCCTATTTAAGGCTTGTGGGATGGCAGAAGGGCAGTGGCACCACTCCTCTCAGGAGTGGATTCCAGAAGTACCGCACAAAGTGTCCCTGGTCTCGTTTTTCACGCTGTCACCTCTTCCCACAAGCCTCACGCACTCTGACATGGCCTTATTGTCCTGAACCAAAAAATGATATTTTTGGTGAGCTATTTCCTCTCAGAGAGCACTTTATTTCCTTTGCCATCCCCCTTGTCCTGGGCTTTTTTAAGGGGACGGCCATCCCACCCTTAGCACCAGGCACGAAAACTTTAGCAGATGCTCAACTGCACATAAATAAACAGGAAAAGAACACAACTCAAGGCAGACAAATGGAGGAAAGAAGCACATTCAGAAACCTGGAAATGATTATATGTAGTTTAAACCTTTCCTTTTGGAGACCAAACAAATATTAGAAGAGATTTCACAATTCCTTTCTCTTTTCAATTAACAACACCAATCCCTGACCTTTATTCAGTGAATGTATGAGAGAACCTTACTTCTCTGCAGTGAGATGACTTTCTCCACTAAATCATTTACTGCAGGAATATTAAAAAGAATCCTTGTCAAAAAAACAGGAAAATGACAAAGACGTTTTCTCATTTTTAGCAAACTGCCAGGGGAAGAATATTAAAACCAAAGGTATGGAGATGAGTCAAAATGGTTCATATTCCCATGAAACCATTCCAAACCATCTGTTTTATAGTTGGCTTAAACCTTAAGGGTCCCTTTCAGGTTGGAAAAGTTAAGAGGTGGAAATATGACATCTGACAATTTTTACATGCATCAACCTTTGACAGAGTTCAAGTTAGCCAGATACTTCCATGGAACACACTGGGGCTTGATGAGAAATTGTTTCAACAGGGGAAACTGAGAAAGAAGAGTGTTTATTCCTAGGTAGAAGATTTTCAACAGAAATTGCTCTTCCTTCTGACAAACTCCACATTCCAAAGGGACAGTCTTATTCCCCTCTGGTGCAGACTCAGGGATGTGCTTTCTGTGTGCCCAGCACACCAAAGGCAACAGAGCCAGAACATATCCTCTGATGAGAGATAAAAAAAGGCTGCAGTGGTGACAACCTTCTCAGGGAGCTGAAGGATTGCATTTTAAAGCAATACACTCTTTTTAATGCAGTTTAACACAGAATTGCACTACAGAAAGAGCTCCACATTTTCCAAGCCATGTGAGGGAGATTATTGGGTTGTGTTTTTCTTAGAGGAACAAACGTGTGAGGTGTTCTCTGGGAACTGGTACAAAGCAAGTCTGTGCTTTGCTGGCTCAGGCAGGGCCAGAACAGGCAGGACAAAAGGTTGCCACAGTGCTGACAACTTTTCCAACGCTCAGAGGGGTGTGAGGTCTGACACACAGGGATGAGATGGAAAACCTGACACCATTAACAACCTCCCTCCCACTGCAAGGCCGAGGGCCACTGGCTGGGGTAACCTGATGTGCCAAACACCTGCAGGGTCAGGGCTCATAGGTCCTGCAGAAATGCACGTTTGCTGCTGTAAATCAGCAGTTCAAATTTTGCCCTCAAATCTACAACTTCTTTAGAAACTTCTGGTAATTAAGCCCTCTAATTTTTATCCTTCCAAACACCTATCCCTTGAGTGAAACATCAGTCAAGCCTGTTTCTTTATTAATCATCCACAAGATTTCTCAGCAACAGGTCTACTGAACAGGATCTCTACAACAGACAGTAGAACATTTCCATTTCAGTGTATTAACAAGGGGCAATAAAAGCACAGCCTAAAGGGATATGCCTGAACATTTCCAAGAAATATTGGTCTAGGACTTTTCTTTTGCAAGGAACTTTTCAGACCAAGACACCAAACAGGTACAGGCATTATTATTATTATTAAGTATTCACAGAGCATTAATAAATCTCCAGTTTTACACAAACCCCAGTACAAACACTGCCAGGATATTGCAGTGATTTAAGAAGGTACAAAATGATGCTCAGCGCACTGCATTTTTAACAAAAACATCTGAACACCATCAGTCCTTCTCCTTGTACCCACAGAGAAAAAAACAGTTCACACCATGAGTAATTACAGCATTAATAACTACAAAACTGGATGTATTATTGAACTGTTGGTCCGATTCCCTTTCAGCAGGCAGAATGATGAAGCTGCTTGTCACATTCTTCTCTAAGTATTTCACATTTATGGTTCTTCCTATATATAAAAGCCAGCACAACAATTCAAACCTCACTCCACACCAGGCTGGGGATTTCTAAACCAACCTGGCTGCTTTTACAAGTTCCCCCACAAACCACGGGCCTAGAAATGTGACCCAGCTTCAGCTTCTCACACAATCTTCTCTCTGATCTTTCTCTCCTCGTGGTTCTATAGGAATTAATCACTGAATTTTACAATCATCAGTCCCAGCTGCTCACTGAGTTCATACCCAACTCTCCAACTTGTTGGAAGGTTGTACCCAACCCCTCTTAACAGACAGTGACACAGGTTTCTGAAATGTTATGCTTCAGTACTCAGCAATTACACACAGGTGTATGTTTGGGGGATTTTTCCATCATCAACCTTTAAATAACTTTGCACCCAGTACAGGCAGCAGCTGCCAATGTGCTGAGTCAGGAATGTAACAGCAAATCAACAAGTGACATGAAAATTGTTCTCTTGGTAATTAAATCCACAGTGAAACCTCCAGTAACCCCTCAGTGCAAGGAACTATCTTGATTTTTGTGTTGGAAAAGAAAGGTCTGGTTTGTATCTGAAATTATTCTGACAGTACTTCTGCACCTTAAAGTAATGTCCCCAGGCTGGTATGTGGGAGTCACACACAATGGAGGCATGTGAATTACTGGGAGAAATTATTATTCCATCCCAGGAAAATCAGTGGAAACTGATTGAACAAGTTGTTCCACATTTTGGTTACCCCATCTACCATCTTTTCTTTACAGAACATGAAAATTTAAGAGAGAAAAATAACTGAGGATTTACGAATCCAGTAGTTCTACTGGAAATATTGTGCTGTTTATCTTCAGGTTCAATCAGCCTCTGCAAACTTGAAGTAAGTAAATAGTCACAGGAATAGGCACAGCCTCAGTTCTATTACCATTTCCCAGGATCAATGAGCACCAAGGCAAGCGTTTGCCCACAAGCATAAGAAGCAGCAGCCCTGCCTGCAGTGCCCCTGCTCCTGACTAATAGAGACCTGCCATGGGATGGATGGCACAGAATGAAAACGTGGCCACGCAGCTCCATCTCATTCGTTTCCATTTTCAAGTAATAATACAAGATCAAATTCTGTATTAGCTTAGCTGCTAGAACAGGTGGTGTAAGGAAAAAAACAATTTAAGATCTTATTTGTATGAATATTTCGTCATGTTGTGCAATATTCTTCACTTTGTATCGAGCAAATGGAGAATTAACTGGTTCTGAACAAACTCTGCTTGTTTATCAGCTGCATTTCCTGAGGCAGCCGGGCCCCAGCAGGACACTCACAGCACCTTGGCCAGCTGGTCACTCCAGGCCACTGCTGTCCCCCAGGGCAAGGGGGACCCAGAACCCTGAAGGTGCCTCATGGTGTCAATTCCTCCAAGCCCCTGAGGGCTTTTCCAGAAGTCACAGAAGGGACACTTGCAGAGGTGCCCCATCAGCACAACCCCCAGTGCCAGCTCTGGTAGAGCACAACACAGATGAGCTGCTTTGGCCAAGTAGATGGGTTTGGACAAATAACTGCATTTGTGTTATTATCACAGAATCAGCAGCACTGGAAGAGACCTTCAGGATCATCCAGTCCCACCATCACCACCCCTAAACCATGTGCCCAAGTGCCACACTCATCTTGAACATGTGGAGAGACTCCAGCCACTCCCTGGGCACCCTGTTCCAGTGCCTGACCACTCAACCCACAGCTGCCAACAGACACTGTTTTCTTCTATGGCCATGCCTTTTCTTTCCAATTCTAATATTTTGCTGCTTGCAACACAGAGTGAGAGCTCTTTTCTCCTGACCTTCATTAGCACTACTGAATTTCCATTGTTCCATCTCCAACAAGCAGTTGTGGAAGCCACAAGAAGTTTGAATGGCCCTGTGTTACAGCCTTGGGAATCAACCCAAAATTCAGGGCAGGGACTCCTGGACACCCAGCAGCACTGGTCCTGAGACTTCTGCTTTACCTGATCCTGGTGTAACAAGATGCAAAAGTGAATTAAGTAGTCTGAGCTCTGACCCTTTATATCACAGTGCCAGTGGAGCTCCTTTCTTGCCTCTGAATAGCAGTGATAACATTTGCAGCAGAGCAGCATGGATTAGACAAGAGAGAACTAAGAACAGCAACAACTTCTTAGGAGATAAGAAATTAAAGCACCTAATTGCTGCAAAGAAATACACAAAAGCAAACTAAGCCCTATTAAAAAATACATTCTATTCCTACTGCCACAGGGGACAAGCCAAAGGCTATAGAGATGCCAAACATAAAACAAACTGTGCTCCTAAAATGAGATGAGGACTGATTCTGTGCATACACACAGCAACTCAGCATTCAGATTAATTTATGACAAAGACTCCAACACATGCAATCTTTGTCACTGCTCCTCATTTCCTGCTCCCATCTGCTCAGAGCCAGCTGAAAGCTGCTGCTGTGCATTAGACAACCCCTCTGCTCTGGGGCTCTCTGATTATGCCATAGAAGGTGAGTAATGAAAAGGCTGATGTTAGATCTGGTGCCAGGATTTGCTATACAAAGAATTGCAGAGCCATTGGGGCAGGACTGCAGGGGTTGGAGATAAGGGAAATGCCTAAAACAAAACTAAAGCAGAAACCTCTGTTTTCCCCATGTGCTGCCGAGGCCGCTGGGCGCAAGGGAAGCGGTGCCAGCCTTCAGCAGGAAAACCCACATGAAATCCACAATTAACTTCCCTGGGAGAAATATGGAACATCACAAGACAGAGGAATGGGCACAGGGTCTGCTGACTTACTCAGTTTGTTGATATATGGAAGCTAAATTAGACTGGGATTTTAATAGCAGGTGCAACCCGCCACAAATAATAGCTATGCTGCTTATTTAAAGAGAAAGTCCTCCATATTATCTCTACTCCAAGTGCAGAAAGGATATGGATAAGGGTATCCTATTAGTTTCTTTAACTCTTTGGGATGACCCACACTCTGGGTCAATATCCAGAATTTCTGGATATTGCAGCCAGGTCTCCCTGTTACCTACGTGGAGCTAAATAAAAACCAGCTCTCTGTAAGTTAAATTGGCACCAAAACCTTTTACCTGGGTACAAAAAGTTGTCAGTCACAACCAGAAATAAATTCAAGTACACCATTTCCTCTCAACATTGTCACAACCTACTTCTGTCTCCTAGAGTTTATGCTCTTGCCAACTGATTCATCTTTTATTACCCAATTTGGCATTATGAAAGTCAACTCTTCCATATATAATGACAGGAAACTCAAACCCAAAGTTTAAATAATGAATAACAGCTTACATTATCTAAATAACTGTTTTCAAGCCCTTTATTTTTCATTTCTTTAGTGATTTTTGATCACTATGGCAATGTGGCAGTTTTCCAGCAGGACATAAGAAATGCAATTATTTCACCCAGTAAAAGGTAACAGCTTTTGTGACACAGAGGTCACACACCATTACCACCACTGCTTTCTATGGTCTTAAAATCATAAATATTTTGTTTCATCAAGGAACAGGTCAGGCTAAAGAGGGAGAAGTTGGCAGCAATAGGACTAAGCTGCAACAGGATAAATTCTGTACAGTTCTGCTGGGGTGTTCTCACTAGAATAGGGATTAATCAACCTCACTGGGTAGCAAGGAGACAACAAAAATGTAAATGACAATTCCATGGTAAAGTAATGAAAACTAAATAGTAAGAAAATGGATAGAGAATAACTGGGCTAATTAAAATTACGTGATATTTAACTAATCACAAAATATTCTCCCAGCTCTCATCTGTAAGAACTGTCAAGTCGTGCATCAGCCCTGAAGGTGATCCTGCTGGAATTCTTCCAAGAGATTCCTTAAGAACAAACCTGTTCATAGTAATAAGGGTCTGCAAAGTTTCCTCAAACATTCTGTACAGATGGCCTTTATGACACCTGCATGTGGAAACAGCACATTAATATCCCAGGAAGGTTGATTATTAATGGGTTCTCCACCTCTCCCCACATCTGGCTCCATTTCTTCAGGTGGTACCTAAACCCCTGTAGTGCTCTCCAACACTTCTGTGGCAGGAAAACAATTCCCAGGCCAGATGTTCTCCTGCACCTTTTTCCTCACTACAAGGTTAATTAGTAGCAAGATATTAATAAGAAAAATGCTTTCTAGAATACTATGTTTTGTTGCAATACTTTAGAAAACAAGAGTTGGCTCAGAATTTTTGGGGCTGTTACTACTTTATTATTAAACTTTTATCTGCAGGAATTCTGAAAGCCATCACACCTCTCCTGCCCTCCCTCCCAGCACTGGTCCAGACAGGCCATGGGCTTTAAAATATTTCCAACACTGCAAGAAAGATGCAAGAGGGAATCACTCACAATGAGAGCTTTAAGGGTTAAGGCAGAAAATACCAAAATATCCAACCCATTCTAGGAGAAACATTTACACATTCTCAGCATTGAAGAGGAACAATAAAATTTTATAAGGCTGCAATAAGACAAGGCCAGTAGCCAATACTAAAAGCTGGCATTTTACCAAGTGCCAAAAGCAGATCAATAAATAACCACCTTAAACTGGAGAAAAAAGGCTGAGTGATGTGTGATCAGCAACCCGGCAGCCAGGGGAAGGACAGCAGAGAGGGTATGGTGGTGATGCACTGGGGAAAGGGAGGGGTTCTCTACACCCAGGACAAGCAGTTTCCTTTGCTGTCACTGGGGACGACAGGTAATCCCCACCGTGCCTCCTGGGAGTGGCCATCCTGGGAAGGTGGGAAGCTCCTGGCTGCTGGCTGCTGGGAGGGTGTTTGGAGGACACAGCTGGAGGTAGGTGTTTCTGAACTCCTCAGGCATCCACTGCAGGAGCTGCTGCTGTGTGGAGCTGCCTGGGAAGTGACACCTGACAGGGAATCTCCCACCTCATCCAGCTCACACTGCGAGCACTCCAAAGGCAGGGGAGCACGGAAGGGCATTTAGCAGGATGGGATAAACACAACTGGCAGAAGACTGTTCAAAGTCAACCTTAACCTTCACAAATGATGCAAAAATAGCAACAGCTTCCTATGCCTGAGAGCACAAAATTTACAGAGGAAAAAAGAAAGCTGGAAAACCTACTCTAGAATAGGCCATCCTAGAAGAACCATACATGGGAATTCTAATTTATGGAAGCAGTTTTGAAGGATTTCTGATGCACAGGATGATCCCTAAGCTCACACAGCAGCAGGAAAACAGAGTTTGAGCAGCCTGGTTTAGTGGAAGGTGTCCCTGCCCATGGCAGGCAGTTGGAACAAGAGGGTCCTTAAGATGCCTTCCAAGCCAAACCACTCTGGGATTCATTCCCCATGCTTTTAACCAGCAGACTTCCAAGGCACACAGCTAAAAACCAAATCCCAAAATAGCCATCAGCACAGTGCAAGGGAATGTCTGTAGTGTTCAAAATGAGATCCCCTAAGGCAAACACTGACAAACATTCCAAGACCCAAGACTCAAAAAGATCCTGGCACAAATCGGCCAGCCAGAGGTGAATGGAGCAGGAAGAGCTTTGTGCTGATGGACCAGGTAAGAGCCCGAGCACCAACCCTGCTGTTAGCCAGCATCTGAATGTTAAAACACAGAGCGTAAAACACAGCAAATTATGCTTTGACTGTTAATTTCTATTTTATTATTATTACTTGTTAATTAGAAAGTGAAGTGTTTTCATTCCCAAATTCCACTGTCCCAGAAGTAGCAGGATCCCAAACGAAGCCTGCAACACAAAGCTCAGTCTGGAACTGCACTGTTTAACACACAGTGAGGATCAGGAGTGCTTCTAGAAGGATCAAAGCCATTGGGCCCAGCATGGTATGATCCTTTGCTCTCCTGCACTCCCTGCCAGGCTGACTAATTAGTTTTTTGGATGTCCCAAGTGTTTTTATCATACCCACCTAAACGATTCTACACTTTTTAATTATCTGGAACAAAATAAAACAAAAATCAAGTGAATTACCCTGAAATACACAGTGAACACAATAAATTTGCATACCAATATAATAAAGCTGCATATTGTGCAGTTTCCACGAGGTCTTATTGAAAAACCACCAGCCAGAAAGGGAATAAAATGTTTACTGGAATAAGAAGTTATTTTAAACACATTAAAAAAAAGAGATGGATACTAAGCAGAGAATAAAAAAGACAACTTTAGCAAATGACATGGGGAACGAAGGCTTCCAAATCATTTTTCTTTGGAAGACAAAGGAGATCAATATTGGTTCTGAACCTCTTTGTGAGGTCCTGAAACACCTCAGAAGTCAGATGTCAAGCTAATGTCCCATTTCCCATGTTAGGGAAGTTGGGACAGTCCCAAGTGTCAAGTTAAGTCTCTAGTTTCTAACATCACAACTCAACCACAAGGCTTGTGAGACTTAAGAGGCCTCTCAATGTGACTTAGGAGTGTGTGACTTCAATACAAGCAAGTGAAAGAAAAAACCATCAGCATGTATTGGAGAGAGGAAGGACAATATTGCATAATTCATCAGCAAACAGACTCAGAATTGGATCTTTTTGTAAAAGTGGTCTTAAAGTGGTTTAATCTTGAGTCTTTCTCTTAAAAATATAGAGTAAATACAAAGCCCAGACAAAACCCAGTAATGAACAGCTGACCAGGTTGAGCAGGAGGGTAGAAGCAAAGCAGGAATTAAATCATATTTTCCTCACACACTCTGTCAGAATCACACTTACAACCTGTCCTCACCAGAAAGTCAAATATCCTTTGCTGAAGCCCTTACAAAACTACTCCAGCCTGACTTGGGCTGTAACAGCTGGAAGCAGAATGAGAAGCTGACCTGACCATGGCAGCTGCACCACCACTGGGCAAACCAGATTTTGGTCCGTACATTGTGACAGCAAAGAGACCAGGAAAAGCTCATAAAGGTCACTTGTTCATTAAAAAAAAGCCCCAAAAGCCCATTCCAAGGGGCAGGAAGTGCCTCCTGTGACGCAGCGCAGTAAGAAAAGCACATTATAGAGATGGAACACAAACCACCAACTTTAATTTCATTGCTTTGTGGGTTTTAGTTGAAGGCCCAATGTTATCTTAATGTGCTTCCTGGCTCCCATAATTAAATTCACTAATCCCCAGTCTTAAGGCATCAGCAAGTTAAGCTAATTTAAAGTTAGTACCTGAGCCCACATCCGTTGGTTGATTTTTTTTCCCCTTCAGCAAAGAAACAAAATTATCGAACCCTTTCCATAGCAAGGAGGTACTTTTGTCTGTGAAATTTTAATGGCTCCTTCTCCACAGTCCTCATTCTGCACTTGAAGGGTTACAAAGAAAGCTTAGTATGTTCGTTCTTGAAGATTTAGATATGTCCAGATATTTAACCAAGCACAGAAAATACCTCACGATATCCCCACTGCACAGCTGCTTGATACTTTGAGTATCTGATAGTGAGTATTTGCAAACTCACCTGTTTCATCTCTTATGTCTTGTTTTGGGGAGGGGGAGTTCCTGAAGGCAACACCTGAAAACTCAGTGTGTCAGTCACACCTTCCAGCGCTGTGACCCTGACAGAGCTCACAGGCAAAGCAGGATCAGTTCCCCATCAATCTGCACACTGCAGACAAACACAATTACCAGATAAAAATCTCCTGGAAACATGACTAGCTGGAAAAATAAATTTACCTTGCTATCCACAAAGAAATCACCCAAGTTTCCCCATCACTTCAAAATAATGTACCTGGGTCATCTTTTTAATTACACAGAGAACATTTCTCAAGAATTTCCAACTATCCAGTCTTCCTCAGGCCTTTTCCATCAGCAACATTAACCATCCTATGGCCCACTTTTACCTTTGGCAATTGTTTGTGCTCTACTTTAAATTCCTTTTTGCAGCTCCAATTATCCCAGTATCATTTGCTTCCTATCCCAAACCACAGCATCATTCCACACGATTGCCAGAGTGACCAGCTTTTAAGTAATGTCCCACTTCCCACATGGATTTCTCCTTGTTAGATGTCAGTTATCCTTGTCCTGTTCTTTCCCACGTGGTCCTCAACTACTGCAAATCCAGTATCTATTCAAACGATAGTTACCAGCAATAAATAACATCAAAATATCTATAATGGAACATCTGCAATGGCATTCCAAGTGAATATGGAAGAGGATTAGCAGATCTGGATGAAAAGAAAGACACTTTCCCCATTCATCCTTGCTGGGACAGCTCTGGCTCCAGACCACACCCTCCTGCTGGTTTTTTCAGTGCCAAACCCACAGCTAATGGACATGTCTGGATGAACCCAAAGTGATGGATTACAAATTCACACACAAACAGCAGTGTATATATATTACAATCAGACCTTCAGTCTGATTGCTATCTTAATTAACATCTTATCTGAGCAGAACCAAGTGTGCAGTGCTAACTCCAGAGCTCTGCTCCCGTTTCCCTGGAGGAGCAGGAATGTCATTTCAGCGAGGGCAGGATCTCTCCCTCCTTGCTCCACCAGCACGTTCCTTCTCCAGAGAGGGGAATAAACCACAGGCAGGATCTAAAAGCAGGAGCCCATTTTTCCCTGCCACAGCAAACAGGAACTCAGGGCTGTGCACAGGCAGCGCTCATCCATCACTTGGAAGGATGGCTCTGCTCATTAAACTTGGGCTCAGCCCACCACTTTCTCTTTTTTTTTTTAACATTAATTAAGCTTTAAAAAAGGCAGTTAGGATAAGAAATTGCAGAAAAATTATGGCCATTTTATTGTTTGTTCCCTAATTGCACACATAATGAGGCAAATTTAAAGTAGTGCACCTCAGAAGTTGTATTTTAACAACGCTGTTACTGTGGTCTGAGTGCTAATGCCCTCGTTTATATCACCAATTGCTGCTCCAGTGACTGCTCAAAAATGTCTTGTTAAGAAATGCTTAGAACACATAATTATATATTGTTTCTCTTCAGGTTACAGTTAAAGAAGCCAAGAATTTCGTTTATGAAAATACAGCATATTACAGTGTGCTGGTTTATAGTCTCTTAGTGCTGTACAAGGCACAGACTCTTGGCAAAACCCTTCATGAACAAAAGCCATTATGTTTCCCATTTAAATAGCAAGTGCTAATTCAACAAAAAGGGATGCTTGGCTGTTCTTCCAACTTGAGATGCATCTGTCTGTCCTTAACAGATGAAACACCAGCAGCACTTCTGCCTGTTCTCCAAGCAGGAGCACAGAGTTGAATTCAGTATCATTTAAAAACTAGGGTTTAATTACAGCTCTGTCTGCATTTGTAGCTTGGTTTCCATCAGCTGCCAACAGGAACAGGTTCCCAAATGCACTCTCAAGTTGCCCCCAGACCAGGCTGGATGAGGCCTTGAGCAACCTGGGCTAGTGGAAGGTGTCCCTGCCCACAGCATGAGGTGGCACTGGATGAGCTTTAAGGCTTCTTCCAACACTCAGCATTCCATCATTAACTCTATGATTCTGGGAGTTCTCTTTACACCCTAGAGCACCTCATTCCTGCCCCACAAAGAGGGATATCCCCTTCCTCTGCATCAGTACGGACAGGGATTTCTGGAAAAGCAGCACAGGACTTGCACAGTCCCCCTGAAACAAACACAGAGACCCTGAAGACAAACAACTGGATTTTGAATTCTGCTTTCAGTAGTGAGAAACCCTTACTTAATGACAGATTTATTAACACAACAAGTGACAGTAGGAAAAAAAAATCCATGCTTGCAGATGAAATGATGAATAAAACCTTCTTTCTTGTGTGAAAACTTCAAGAATCCCAAGTCATTTTTTTAATATTCTTTTCTATCTAACTACTTCTGCTGTGCTGGACAAATATACATTTAACCTAATAAAATCCATGGAAACTACTCCTATGAAATATTCCCAGAAGCCCTGAAACATTTATAACTAGAGAGAGATTGTAAAAAACAATAAAGAACCATTAATTGTAGTGGGATATCATCCCTGAAACTGCATCCTGAGCTATTTCCTCAGGCCCCAAGGAATCCCTCATTTGCTCAGGCAGGCACAGATCCTTGCAGAGACCCTGAAATTCTTGGCATTTTGTGTTCACAGTCTAAAGCTGCCTGCAAGGTATTTCTGCTAAGGATGTTCAGTTGCTGCAAGGAAATTAGAGGCCAGTGTTTAATTTGAGTGTTCTAACGAGTTCCTTCTTGGAGTTCAGCTCCTGCCCCATCCCTGACCACCCCAGAAGGTCACAGACCATGCTCAGCTAACAAGGCTAGGAGCTCCGAGCAGGAAACAGTAAAATCATAAACAATAATTTACCTCTCCTTCATGCGAAACTTCAGTGAGTTATAATTTGGCTCTCTCAGTACAAGGTCTCAACAGGAGACAGCTAATGACTTTTTCCACCTTAAAATAAGCTGTTCCACACTGTGCTCACTTAGCTTTGTGTGGGAAGCCTGAAGTCAGGTAAAATAAGCCTCTTATGCCACAAAAGAGAAAAAAAAGAATATTTCAAAACTAAAATTAGTTCATATGGCTTAATATCCAATTTTTAGCATGTACCATCAGAGTTTTTTTTCCCTGCGTAGCCTGCACTGGGAACATGTCTCCATGAAGTGGGGTAGTCAAATTTAGTCCCAAGCAAGCAAGGACAATTATTTTAATAAGGAAGTGGAATACAAACTGCAACAGCTCGCAGTGGTTGTACACAAAATCCATCACTCCAGACAACACTGCCTTAGCTTTTACACTCCTTCACTTAACACCAAATTTCCCCAGTTCCAGATTTAATTCTATGTATGTACAGAGCTACACTGCTTCAGAGAGGGGGTCCAGTAAATCTGAAAATATTACAGAATTAACTGTCAACTTTTTATAACAAAAAAAGACTGGATGACTTGCAAAGACTGGTCACATGACTTCAGCTAAAAAATATATCCTCTCCATTTTCTAATTCTTTTAAACATGAAAAAGAGTGACAAAGAAAAGGAGAATTTATAGCAACAAACTAGAACTGGATGGTAGGATTCAGTGGCTCAAGTGGCCAAGAACAAAAAATAACAGATTATTTTTTAAAAAAATTAAACCAAAGCATATTTTAGTAACAAACATGAGGAAAAGAAATCTATATAAAGACAACAGAAGGACCAAGAGACTTTGCTGATAACCATGAATTTTCACACTCCTGTTCAACACGCTGCTGAAAAACCAAGGACAAACCCTGAAAGCCAGAAAACACATCTGTGTGTAGCAGAATGAAGTCTTCCTCTCGGAGGAGATGTAAGTGTTCAAGGACAAACCTGAGACAGATTTCATGCATTGGGCCAGAGTTATTTGAAGGGAGCTGTGGGGATTTTCTAGCCCTGTGCACACCCTGCCTGCCAGCCCCACGCTGAAGCAGTGATTGCCTCCTCCTCCGGTGCTGGCACTGCTGCTGCTTCACTGCCATGAGAGCAAAGCCCAGAGCACCCCTGCCTGCTCAGCACTCCCAGCTCGGGATGGGAGCCTCCCCTGCACACCAGTGCCTGGGCTGGGGAGCTTCATGCCAACAAAATCCAGGGGGAATTAACAGGAGCTCTGAGCTCACCTCAGAGCTGCCAGATGTGGCATCCCCTAGAATTAATTACAGAATCCCAGGGCGGCTTGGGTTGGAAGGGACCTTAAAGAACATCTCATTCTACCCCCTGCCATGGGCAGGGACATCTTCCACTACCCCAGGGTGTTCCAAGCCCCATCCAGACTGGCCTTGGAAACTTCCAGGGATTCAGGGGCAGCCACAGCTTCTCTGGGAACCTGTGCCAGGGCCTCACCACCCTCACAGGGAATTATTCCTTCCCAATATCCTAGCTAAACCTTCTGCCTTCCAGTTATGAATTCCCACAGCTCCAAACAAAGGTGGCCGAAACTTACTGAGACAGAGGTACAGGTCTATTAATAGCACCACAATCCTTCTGTCAACCAGGCTGTTCATTACAGTGTCAGAAAATATTTAGCCCTCCACACTGAAATGAGGTGTTTTATTGCAGGTGGAAAGCTAAATATAACTTTTCACGCCTTAACACACAGTTTGTCACAACATTCCCATTTCCAGGGCCAGGAGGTGACAGCAGACAGCAGCACTGCTGATTTTGCAATGGTTACACAGTGCAGGCATCAGTGCAGTGACCCAGGCAAGGAGCTGTGTATTCCATGTGTTACTCCCAGCCCTGCTGCTCTGACACCCCACCAGTGCTGTTTGTGCAGCAGTTACATGGAAATGTCTCTGTGTAGACCTTTGGGAGAACCAGTTCACTGCTCAGATCTCAGCTATACCCCTGGCTGTCAGCAGGGTGGCAGAAGGGACAGCACTGCCCCAGCTCAGAGACCCAACACCCACCACTGTCAGCAGGGTGGCAGAAGGGACAGCACTGCCCCAGCTCAGAGACCCAACACCCCCGGCTGTCAGCAGGGTGGCAGAAGGGACAGCACTGCCCCAGCTCAGAGACCCAACACCCCTGGCTGTCAGCAGGGTGGCAGAAGGGACAGCACTGCCCCAGCTCAGAGACCCAACACCCACCACTGTCAGCATGGCACTGCCACCTTCCCCTGCCCACGGACTGGGAAAGGGCACAGCCACAGCACAGCCAGAACCACCAGGTAATCCATTCCCCGAGTGTGTGAGGTCTGGCCCTGAGCTGAGGACTGAGCCCTGCACAATGTGTGTCACTTTGAGGTGAAGGAGAAAGCTGGAAGGAACAGGAGCAGCTGGGACATGTTTTGCTCCTGCAAAGTGCACAGTTTCCTTTAATAGAAGCAAATCTCTCATTTTGTGTTCTTCCAGCACAGCTGAAAATACTTGGACTGGTTTGGCTGCTTCAAATACTTTGTGCTCAAATAAGAAAACCTTTCTGGAGATGTCTCCATAGGTCAGTGACACTGCAGCAGGCATGACCATGTCTGTCTACAGCACAAATAAACACACACTTGATGAGTGCAGGACAGGAGCATTCACACCAGAAATCCAGAGCTGCTCATCCCCTGAAATGGTGGGAAGCAGTTTACCCTCTGCCCACAAACACAAACAGAATTTAAGAATAGTTTAATGTTGACAACTCATTCTGACAGAAAATACACTTCGAAATTAACATCATCTCGCCCAAAGACATTTTCCAAGTATCACCAGTTCTTAAAATGAACACCTGGGAACTGACAGGGTAAGTAAGGGAAGAAGCTGATCAAGCCACAAATACAGTGACCAGCACAAATCCAAAAACTGATCTGAGTCATGGAAACCTCCCTCAATTCAAATTCAGACTTTTATTCTTGCCTTCTCATCCCATCTACTAGCAAGTCACTAATCCATCTTACACTACATATAAAAGGTGCTTTTTATTAAGGGACCTTGCTGAAAGTGCGCTGAAAAAATTAATGTACATATATTGACTAGACCACTCTGATCCACACATCCATTAACTCCTTCAGACAAATCTGATTTTCCAGGCACAAATCCCTTGCAAAGTTCTATTTTTCCACTAGTTCATGTTCATGTATGTGTCTAATAGTATTTTATCTCTCTCAGTGAGCTGGCACAGAAGCCACACCTGTGGCTCGCACATCACCTCTCCTACTCCTTCCCATAAAGAAGGTCCTTTGTCTCCGTAACACTGAGGCTGATTTAAGTGACAGGTTACTCCACAGTTAATAGCCCACATTTAAGTTCTTTTTACACCAAGGATGCTGCCATCTGTTCCTGTCATTTGGTTCCTTTATTGACTGTTTTGACCATCTCCTCCTGACACATCAATCTGTGACAGTTTCTGAGACTATTCCCACAGGAAAAGGAGCTGAGAGAGAGCCTCCCCAAGCTTCCATACACTGTGTGCCGAGGCAAATCCTGCATTTACTCTTCTGTCACAATGCTTCCCTTGAATGTGACTTGGATGATCATTTGGTACTTTACCATCCATTACCTATTAACTCAAAACAGGAGTGCCAGGCTGGTAAAGCCTCGTTTTCAGAGTGTCTGCTTTACTTTTTTCATTAAGACTGTCAATTCCTCTGAATTTTTTCAGCTTTTCTTGTGGTGTTAAATTCAAATTAATCAGAATGTGTGCTCTTTAAATTTTCCTTCTATTCTCTTTCCCTTCATTTTCTAATGATGTGGTTGGTGTCCTTTCCAAGTCACTGTGCTTGAAAGCATTATATTCTCAGTTGTTCCTTTAAAACTACGCCTAAACAGCCTCTTAGGTGTTTTTTGACATTAAACGCTCTGCTGTGCTGGATTTATTGCTTCTCCCAGGGGGTCAGATTTGAATAAAATTATTACAAACTTTATAGCAGTATCTTGAATCATGTCCTGTTCGCTATGCAGGATTAATCAAGATTTGCTTTGCCTTTTCAGATATGGTTATTTATTTTGCTGCAAATACCAGAGGTTTGTAAGATGTAAAATCTTATCTTCAGCCCCAAACCCAGCCAATATACCCATAATTGCAGTCTAATTTCTGCTTTGACAACTTTTCTAAACTCTCTTAGCCTTTCATGGACACTATCAATATATCATGACAAAAGCTTCTGTCATTGTCTCATGATTATAATAATTTTACACAGATTTTTTATTCATAAAATTTCACATCTTTTTTACCCTATTTGACTTAGAACTGACTTGAATGAATATATGTATATCACAGTTCCTCCATAGTATGTTCTGCTGTACCAATTCTATGTAATTTTTACTCTAGAAGAAGATTGCTCGAAGTAACTTCCTTTTTAATTTGGAGAACAAATAGCGCCTAAACAGGGAATTGCATGATATGCAGTAATTTAATTCACAGTTATCACACACACAACAGTTCAGCCCTGAGAACCCATAGAGATCAGGGTATTCCACTTACACAGCCCCTGGGCACAGCTTCCAGACCTGGCTGTCACAAGGGAATAACCAGCATCTCTCTGGCCTACAAGAAGAGAGAGAAAGAAGAAAGACCCTTTCCTGACATATCTTTTTAAATAATCACAGTTTTTATCAACCCCCACAGCTTCAGATGTTGGGAGAAGGAAAGATGATGGGATCCATCAAGCTCCTGGTTACAGTGATGCATCCAGACAAAACTGGGGACAGATCTTTTCCTCCCTTGCAGCTTACAAGTACTCAGTTGTTAAATCACACCAAGTTCCCTTGATTACACACATCAATGCAAGGACCATGGATAATGTGAGACTGTTTGGTATCTGCTGATGATAAAGGCTGCTGTTAAAACCAAAGTGCTGTTCTGAAATTCAGCCTGTGAAGGTGCCACCCACCCCGAGAGAGGGACACCAGGCACAGTGGTGTTCCTGGCCCAGGGAACAAGCCCTGCCAGTTCTGGGGCCCCAGCTCCAGTGGGGAGGTGCTAACCTGGGTGTCTGCAGCCAACTTCCAGCCAATTACAGCCACAGAATTCCAAATGCACTTAAGCACCCTCATTAACTCTACAGCCAGAAATATGCTGCTGTAACTCTCAGCAGCACGAGGGTGCAAGTGTCTGTCAGGTGTAAAACTCCTCCAGACACTAAAATAAAATATTTCCTCAGCTAAAGTTTCTTTATATCCTCTGGGTCATTCTCTCAGAGTTAACGGTGTCCCGTAAATCTGATTTAACTACAGTGCATAAATCCAACGTTTCAGTGAAAAAACCTTATGTAAACTGATCTCCATTCCCCCACTGCAGGCTGGGGCTAAATGAGGCACAGATTTAGGGTTTCAGACGAACTGAGAATACTTACAGGCTCTTCTAAATAAAGTCTGGGATTTAAAAAACTGTTGTTGCTTTCCCTCAGGCTGCCATATTTCTGTCTCAGCACAGAAATACTCAGCCATGCTCTCTGCTCCTGCAAACACCCCCCACACGTCCACAGGCAGTGGATTTATGGCTCCTGCAGCTCTGCCTGCTGGGCTTCCCACACACAAACAGCTTCCCAAGGGGACAAGACATCAAGAGAAACACTCAGGGGCATCTTGCTCCTTATAGGACATGACTTCTGAGCTCAGGTCAGATGGAGAACAAGGTTATTTTGGTTTGCCAAATGTTTTAAAACATAAATCGAATGACTGCAGACTAAAAAAGGCAATTTGTGTTCCACAGGAATTCTTGTTTGGATCAAACAAGAATTCTTATGTCAAAAAACCATTTTGTCCAGAGGCACCTTTTAACCACAGCCCTATGAAGCCCAGAAAACCTGGCTCTGCAGGGAAGTGGTGGAGTCACCATTCCTGGAAGCGTTCAAAAATCAAGTACATGTGGAACTTTGCAATATGGTTGATTTGACATGGTGGTATTGGGTCAAAGGCTGGACTTGATGGTCTTGCAGGTCTTTTCTTAATGATTCTGCGATTCTCTGATCTAGGTCCCCAATAAAAGCCTCACCAAAGACACTGCCATGGGCAGTTCCTTCTCTTTGGCTTCCTCAGCACAGCCATGAGAGGAGAACCCTTCACCTGGGCCACTGCTCTTGGGGACCCACCTGAGCCAGGGCTGCTGCCACCCTGCCCCACCTCATCGGGCCTGAGCACAGCAGCTCTCGGCTCCCTTGCCCCCATCTCCCCCCCAGCAGCAGCAGAAAGCCCTGCAGGCTCAGCCCCTGGGTTTGTGCCACCCCTGCAGCTCCGGTGGCCAGGGGGTCACACACGGCCCTGGGGGCTGTCCCTCGCAGCGGGGGCAGCACCGACACACCCCAGCACTCGCTCTGGTTTGCTGGTTCCTTCTCACTTGCGACTGCTCAGCATCAAAGATGAGCTCCAGAATTTTAGAACTTTAGAGAAAGACCTTGTTCTGTCTCTCCTACTGAACCTATTCTTTTTTGCATAAATAAATATTCAGGAGACATACAATTAGAATCCAGGCTCTCTCCATCTCACTTTGTCCATCCCAGGAGTCCTCTACCCCACTGGCTATAATCACTCTTTTCCATCACTTCTCTCTCAAAGACAGTTCTCCTAATAAGTAGAACAACTTCAGAAGAAAAGGTTGAGAATTCACTCTGTAGAATACTCCTTAGCACGATGCTTAGAATATTTATTTGCTATTATAGAAAAATAAAGAATTGAGCACAAATCCCACACTAGAAGAAATTAATGATGTGTATACAGGACTCATAGCACTGAGTAAACTATTTGTACACAGCAGTCCCAAAGATACACTGCAGAGGCACCATGAAAAGTGGAGGAGAAGAGGGATTTGTACCCACTATGGCTTCATACAAAAAATGTATCACTGATGTCCTGCTCCCCAAAACAGATTTTCCCAGAGTCCTGACCATTCCCATGAGACAGACCAGCACAGGAGACTGTACCCCATCCCAAATTACTAAATCCAAGCAGGGAGGCACTGCTGAGAGATGAAGCCCCTTCGAGCACTAAAGGATCCTGACTTGCCCTGAGAATTGCCACCACTGGCCCCCCAGCAAAGGGATCTTGGCTGTGGGGTTCTGGCTGTAGGGATGGAGCTCACAGACACCCAGCCCCACCTCCCCATACGCTTTTCTAGGAGCTTCTCTCATTCGGTGGAGGCAATTAAAGCTGCTGTCAAAGCTACCAGCTACATATTTTAATTACCTAAAAGGGAATTATTAAGAACTAATAATAATATCCAAAGGAGCTTCCAGGCAAACAGTACATCACTGAACAACCCATCCCTCTAAAACCATTAGGAGCTTCCCAGAACACTACACCTATCACTGATGAAGTGTGCTGTCATCCACCAGACTGTCTCAGATTTATGTATTCCTCCATTTCACTGTTGCAGTACCTTAGTAGGTGGATAAATTGACTTCTTTTCTACCAGTTTCTCAGAAAAATTAATTCAGTACACAGATAAGCCTGCAATTCTCTTCTGCCATCTTGGACTTCCTTTTTTGATCCATAGTCCCAGCTAAAACGCTTCCAAGTCTTCCTTGGGATAATGTGCTTCTAACCTGGCAAGGGCCATGTTTAGTCTGTCCTTTCTGGCATTACAATTTCAGTAAGTGGTAAAAAGAGGAGCAGCAAATACTCAGCAGTTCCCAAAACACCACTCATTTTCTGCAATGGCTTAGGTAGCCTCTTATGCTGAAAAAGCATAAAGCCATTTACATGATTTCATGATTTAAAAGCAGAGAGAAAGGAAAAAACCCAGATGTGCTCAGACTTATAACTGCTTTTTGTGGTATAGCCCTAAACTTTCCTTGCATCTGAGGGCAATAACAATTTCCAGAACTCTATTGGATTTTCACTGAAGTGCCTCTTGAGGAGGCTGCATTTATTAGTGAAAACATTCTAAACCAGTGCTAAAAACACATGGACTTGGTTCATCTGTATCAAAGAGCAAGGCCAGCAGTCACTGGCATTTGTTCCAAATTGGACCCCTCTTGTACAGTAAAATGAAAAGATCATGAAAACAATGATTCTGTGCAAGTACTTTGTTTGGTCTCTCTTTTCTGATTTCCAGCAGGCAGCTGGCAGCACCTCATGGCACAGCTGCCAGGTACACACAGCACCAAGGACCGATGGGAGCAGCCAGGAGAAAAGCTGGAACCAGCTCAGCAGGTCAGGAAGGGCTGGACAGCTCCACGGCTTCCAACCCAAACCATTCCATGATAGTCTGAGAAGGGCTGGCACAACAGTCAGGTGCCCACATCTCATGAGTTCATTGGCAGCTCTTTTCCAGTATCTAACACAAGTATACTTCCCCTAGGAACCCTGGTTGGAATGCAATTAGTTAGTTATCTAGAGGACTTTAAAACCCAGCAAGCAGCAACCACAAAATGGAGCTGAGCCGGGAGGAGAAAGCTTTTTATCAGACAGATGCAACAGTAATAAGTCACAGCAGTTTCATCCTGGAGAATTATTGTTGTATTCTGTTATTTGCAACAAGTACCCTCAAAAACTACAGCCAGACAGTCCCTGCCTTTCATTATTTCCCAAGTGTTCAGTGATAACAAGCCACATCTGATTAATCCTCCTGTCTTTGAGGATTATGAACCCCAAGCACAAACCAGTCCAAGTTAGGGCACCACTCTGGCCTGACAAAAAACTGCTGCCCAGTCCCACCAAAAGAGATGGAAAATATAAATCTGTAATGAGTCTCTTATACCCACAGTTTGGATTAATATTTTCCTTACCCAGGAACAATTAGAACACCATATACCTCAAAAAAGAGAAAGGTGGCAAGGGGAGATTGCTGTGGTTTTATTTGTTAATTGAAACAATTCAGAAGCCAAGTTCACCCCTAACAGCACACTAGTCAGAAGGCCAGCAATCAGACACCAGAAAGGACCTGCTTTTCATAAACACCCCTCCCTTGGCTCTGCCTTTCTTCTTGTGTGCTCAGCTGGAGCAATTAAGAGAATAATCTATAGGAAGCCTACCCCCAAAAGCCTCTCACAGCTTTCTCCAGCTGTTTCCTTCTTTTTGTTGCCAGCAAACCCAAGCTCTGAAGAGATGATTCGCCTCAGCAGGACTCCAAACTCTACATCTGCTCTGGGGGCATAATCTTTGCTGGGTACATGGAAGTGGTCTTTAAACTAATGGAGTCACTACACTAAGCAAAAAATCCTCTTCTCTGCATCCACACACAAAGGGTTTGTTTTCTATTTTATTTCTAGATGGGCATTTTCAAGATTATCATCTTTCATTTCTAATCATCATAATGCTGTTTTGCAACACATATTGCTCTTCTAAAAGGACCTTACTGCACTTTATAAATGCAAATCTGCATCATTTTTATAGATTCAGACACTTCTACAGTGGCTTGTCCAGCAACACAGAAAATCCCTGGAAGAAGCAGAACTGGCATTCAGTGACCATAAGCTCTTCCAAACCATAATGCTGCCCCAAAAACAACACAGATACAGAAATATGTTTTTAAAATAGATTTGAGCTTCCCACTCACCAAGAAAATAGAGTGTTCCACCTTAATTAGAGCAAGTGATTGGAAAAAAGCTGTGTCTGGAATTCCTGTGAGGTATGGAGAGTGTCCCTAGCCAGGGAGAAATCCGCAGCAAAACTGAGATGGAGGGAGAGGGCAGAAGGATTCCACGGGTGAAGAGGAAAGTTTCAATTTGTTGCTCCAAAGGAACTCCACTGCTTTGGAAACCATGGAGGGGTTTTTTATGGCTCCCCTCTTTGTGCCTCCAAGCAGGAAAAACATTAATATAGACTGAGGAAGGGAAAAGGTAAATTATATTTTCCTATTTATACAGAATGAGTACAGATACTTTCCTCTCAGGACATATGTGGAAGTTTCTGCAACTCAGTACTTTACTGGGAAACACCCCACTATTGCTGGTCACTCCAGACATTGTCCAGAGAAGCTCCTCTGGTATAAAGCTAAAGGAAACTCACACTGAACTTTATAGTTGATAAATACAAGTTTCCCCATCTCAGGAAAGGATCCTTATTTTCCTGTGAAGCCCAGAGAAGTCAGAAATGCAGAATAAAGTAGTTATTTTCATCACTCAGTGGTTTCCTGGCTAAAAGAATTTCCTATGGATAGCAGAAACTTCTCTCACAGATGCTGAACAGGCCCATTTCCACTCTCTGGAGACCAAAAATTCTCTTTTGAACTCCTGGGATTGTGAATTGTCACTCCTTCCACATTCATTACCCAGCTACCATCTGCCAGGAACTAATAAAAACAACAGTTACCTCATGCTCCTAAGACAACTAATCTCATCACCTTTGGAGAATCATTAACAATGAAGAAATGCAAGCTTAATAATCCCTCCCTTGGGATTTGGAGTGCTGGGCATGTATTATCATAAATGAAATTCATTTTTGTTGTATATTCCTCAACATGAGCTTCCATGTAAGACAGAAAAACTAAAGACTAGGAAACAAAGCCTGGAGAAGTCATGCACTGTGCTTTGCTTCCCCAGGGAGGAGAGCATGAAACATGGTCCAAAGCTCAGGCTGAAGCTTAGCTGTGCGCCAGCCTTACTAAAATAATTCAATACAGAAAGGGACCACATAACCCTGAAAAGAACATGAAAAGGACTCTTAGATTGTGTATTTGCTTCTGAAGCATAACAACAGAACCTACTCATTGTAACAGCATAAAAAATTCTCTCAATAATGAATTTGCTGACTCCCACTCTAGTAGACACTGTTATCCACAAAGAACTCAACAATCTGTTGTTTGAAATGCTTACAACATCTGCTTCTGTGTTTGTCATAAAAACAAAGCAAACAGGCAGCTAAAATCAAATCAGAACATCCTGGGCTGGAGGAGCCACCAGGCCAGCCAGGGAGGGTCACCTTCCTCCACAGCCCTTCAGCAGCTCCCAAAGCTCCACTCAGCTCCTCAACATTAAACCTGCTGCCACCTTCAACTACACAGAGCAGAAAGGATGATTTTTTCCTTAGAAGAGAGCTTTCAACCCAAACACTGACATAACAGCAATGGATCACAAGGAGAAACAAACCCTCAACCCCAAATTCTGGGTGAAATTCACCCAGCTCCCACAGTGCATCAAGGGCAAGCAGAGGAAAATAGTTTCAACAAGTTCCACATTCTGTAGTGCAAAGGTTATAACCTTTTCCCATAAATCTCGCTTCTGTTACAGTCTCTGAACTACCTTTTAATAAAACCAACTGATAAAACTGAGGCAGAGTGGAAATCAAACTTTGAAGGTCTAAACCCTGAAGAAAAACTGTTGCTGTACCTATACACCCAAAAGTTGCTTGCTTATTCTCATCCTTGCTGACAGCATTACTTAAAAGTAGCTAGTACATAGTCCTCATCAAATCAAACTGTGCCTTTTGCTTAGTTCATTATCAGGATTTGAGGCCCTGCTTGCAGCCCAGAGTGAAGGGAAGTCCCAGGGAGTGACATATCCAAGCTGACAGCCCCCTGTGCCAGGGCTCTGCACTCGCTCTCAGTTGCTCTGCTCTCGCTGCAGTCAGCTCTCACTGCCAAATGTACTTCTTGGGACCAGAATGGCCTCATTTACTGCTCTGTGTTGGCTATTTCTGTTCATAGCACAGGGCTTAATTAGGCTCTTGCAACTAAAATTACTTCTTTGGACTAATTTGTATTAGAGAATGCTTTATTGAAGGCTTAAAAAATGTTACGAATGTTCCCTAATGCCATGTCTCAGCTACACTTGTCCCTTGCTTTGTATCAGCTGTTTTAGGGAAATCTCCTTCATGGCAGAACTCTTGTTGCCTTGCAGGCTCCATATTTCTTTTTGTCACATCCAGAAAGCTCGGGTCCAAATTATCAACCAGCTGATAGAGTCTTTCCAAATAGTTTAAATCATAGACTCAATGTTGGGAAAAGCCTCCAAGATCAAGTCCAGTGTTTGACTGAATCCCACCAGGTGCACTAAACAGCATCAAAAGCGCCAAATTCACTTGGTTTTGGAATGAGTGAAATAATGCCCACAGCATTTTTCATGCAGATGTTGAAGTGAGTTCTCCCCTTTATCCCCTGAAGTCCCACAGCAGCCCAGCTCTGGCTCTCTGTAGTCTTTCCTAGCATGAACTTGTTTTCCAGGTCTCCTACAAATTCCTACATGAGGAAATCCCAGTTTTCCCAGGGTTCTGTCACTTCCTCACCTTTCACGCTCTGGCAGCACTCAGCCTTTACATGAAAGCTCTGGAAAAGCTGCCCACAGTGATGCCCATTCCAAGCCTCCCAGTGCTTTGTGTTTCCCACTGTACAACTCCAGCAGCACCATCAGCAGTCAGAGTTCCCTGTGTTTGGTATTCCCACGTGTCTCATCCCACTGGAGCTGCAAGATGAGACATCTCCCTTTGCAGGAAAGGGCTGCCCACATACCCCAGGCTGAGGCTGCAGTCAGCTACTGAGCCATGGACTCATGACGACCTACCTAAACACTTAGGGATTAAATTCAATATTTTTGTTCATGTTCAGGAAGACCTCAGTCCCCTGGAGTTCCCTGCATGCCTTCAGCACGACAGCAGGTCAAGTGTCTCATCCCACAGCAAATGTTTGTCCTTTATGACACCAAGCAGAATGGGAATTCTGATCTATAAAATCTTTAATTTCTACTCAGTGAAAAATTTAAGGCAGATGGGAAGCAGGAAGGAGAGTTAGAGAAACTCATTATTACAGAATATGAATTATTACCCACAAGTCTCTTAGGTCACCTCTGCTCTGCTGTGGAACACAGACTACTTGCACAAGGCTTATTAAAATACAGACTATATGACAGAATGGGGCTAGGTCTTACCTAGGCTGAACAAGATCCAGGCATCCCTCTCAAGCACTTAAATCAAACTCATACCAAAAAGCACATTAGAAAAGCACTAAAATTAAACAAAGTATCTCAGAGTCCAGGTTTTGCCCCATCGTCCCCTTTCTGCTGTTTTTGCTGCTAAACATGGCAAAAATAACAATGCACACAGGATCACAGCTGGCAGCTCAGTGTCCCTCATGTCTCACAGAGCTGATATTACACCAGCTGCCTGGGCTGCTCCTGCACTGGCAGTGAAGCTGCCATTCCCAGGGCCACACTGGCCAGAGCCAGCCCAGGGACATCCCTACCATGACCAAATCCATGGCACATGGGCACCCCCAGAGAGAAAAGGCAATGCTTGCTGCTTTGTGTGCTATAGTGATTCCTTACAAAGGAAGACCAGGAAAAATTGGAATTAAGATTTTCTCAGACACTCCCAGCAGTTGCTCAGCAAAAAATACCAAGTGTGCTCCTTGTTGTAGGGTATCGAGGCCAGGCTGGTCAGGGCTTGGAGCAGCCTGGTCTGTGGAAGGTGTCCCTGCCCATGGCAGGGGGGTGGAACAAGATAACCTTTAAGGTCCCTTCCAACCCAAACCACACCATGATTATCTGAAATAAGTTTATTTTTTTTCCAGCTAAAAGGTCTTTAGCATATCAGATTTAACCACTAAGTTACAAACTTGCCTTCTTTTACTTCATGTACATGAACTACTCTCTTCCGTTTCACACACACAATCCTACTGAGGAGTGTTCACTTCTTACCTCCTTCCTGTCTCCAGAGCCTCTTCTTCCCCCCGGGCATGTTTTTAATGGCCTTACCAACTGCCTGGTAATTAACTTTTACTCTGGTTTAGTTATTGACCGTTTCCCAGGATAGATTATGCAGAAAAACTCTTTCACCCATAGCACAGCTTTAGCCAGAGGTAAAACACGATACCTAGGAACAGATAAGTCTTTTTTTTCCCCCTTCTGGGAGAGTAAGTAACCATGGATGCACAAGAAACAATGCCTGCAGATAAAAAGAATGCCTCTAGATAATAATGTTTGTCAGAAGAGATTTGCACATTTCTTTGAACTGATATATTTATATCCTGCTAATTATTTGAGAAAAATCTCAGACCTTATCACAAAGACAGTCAATGCCACGGTTTTATTTTCTCCCTTCAGGTCTAGGTTTCTTTTAAATGTATCCCTCAAACTTTCAAGTTGGCTTTTCACAGTTTCCAGTCATTTTAGTAACTTACACCTATGAAAACACCCCTACCCTAGAACACACCTGTACAATTTGTCAGGAAATATCTCTAGATTTGAAGTCCATTGGAATTTTTCCACAACCAGCCTAGTTCACATTTTGACTTTCCTCTAAATACTCCCTCTCCTGTTCTTACTCTGCTTTTCCAGGAAAAGCTTGGGATACTGCTGTTACTGCTCAGCCAACACCACACAACACACCTGACACAGAACAAGCTGTACAAGCAGGCACTAAACACGGGTAGGTCACCTCAGGGTCTTTTTTCCCTTATAGCCTCTGGAATGGCAGTTTGGAGAATGTTCTGCTCAGCAGCTTTTCAGCTGCTGGTTTTCCCTTCCCTCTTAAAGGCATAATGGAGGCAAAATACCATAGGAAGGCTTTGAAGCAGCACAACACCTGGACTGGAGGAACAGCCAAGCTCGAGGTCATCTCCCTTCCCAGCAGAAAAGAGGAATGAAATACTGTGCAGTCACCTGCAGGCCCCCCATTTCACTGTTTGTGTCACCCCCACCTGTCCCCTTCCTTCAGGATGCTGCAGCCAAGAGCACACTCCATGGAAAACCCCAAACAATGAGGGGATGTGAGATGGGAGCTTCTGCTCGTACCACTTCCCAGCCTTTCCCAGAACTTGGAAATACAACAGCATTGCACTAAAACTACCCTCACTTCAGAGACAGAGCAGCCTGTTGGAGATGGCAGTTGTCAGACTGGAAGTAGTTCTTAGATTTATCTCATTTTTTCAGCAGATGAGCTGACGGAAGTTGATTGAACTTCAGATTACATCGAACACCCCAAGCCTGAGCAAGCTGAACTTAGATCCAGCTGGGGAAAAATCTTCCTTGGAAATGCCAGGAAATGTCCAGTACTCGGTACTGACCCATACCCATCTCACCCACTGACACCACAGGGAAGTGATCCCATCTACAAAAGCAGCCCTTATTACAAGGATTTAAAAACATCCTAAACTAGAGCTGCTTCTTCACCAGCGGGGCAACGCCGGCTAACGGAGTTTCAGCCTGCAAATCATGTCACAGGCAATGCCATTATGTTCTCCTGTGCCAGTGGAAGCTGACATATTTCAAAAAAAATATGCTTAAAATTGCTTCACACCACCAAATATGCAGAGTAAGCAGAAATTCCAGATGTCTTCATGGAAGCAGAGACACCTCACACACAGAGCAATTCCTTTTTTAAAGCTCAGTGTCTCAGTAATTCAATTCCTATTTTGTTTAGATGCTTAACAGTCTTTTGCACATTACAGTACTGAGCACAAGGCTACAAATCTTACTTCATTAAAGTAAAATTTTACTTTATTATTTCACTCAAAATTAAGTGAAACAAAACCAATGAGTAATGGGAATTCATTCCCAAACAAGTTTATATCAATATATTTTAATTCCTGTAATTAAACAGCAACCAACCTGATGTTCCTTAGTGGCAGTTCCTTAGTTCTCAGCTGCTGTCAACTGTCACAATTCTCTTGATCTCAATGAGGAGTATTTGGTCACAATCAATGGTGATTAACCAATTAGACGGGTCCAACAACTATTTTGTCATTTGTAAGGAGTCTGAGTGCTTGATAGAAAATAGCAAAGTTATATCTTTTACAAAATATGGCTCTTTTCCCCGTGGTGTAACAAAAATATGCAGACACTGCCAGCATAGCAGAAGCTGCTGCCAGAGCCTGATTGCAATGGGACAGCTCCTACTGCTTCCCTTGGGGAGTCACTGGGACCCCGAGGATAAAGGCAATCACCTGTTGCTTCTAAAAACATGGCCAGGATCCATTAAATAGCCACAGATCCAATTTGCAGCTTTTAAGGCAAAAAAGTGCCACAGCTCATGTATTCTGGCATCCCAAAAAAACAGAGTCCATTCCATTTTACAATCTGCTCCCTTAGGAAGAGCTGCATTTGTGACTGATGGCAAGGGATATTGGAACTGAACCTGCCCAAAACCACCGAGTTTGCTCTAAAGGATGTTGGAAATGCAAAAGTAACTTCTGGCTGCAGCTCCTGTGAGAGAGGCAGCTTTTATTTCCCCCTCTTTGTTATCTACCTCTCCTGCATTAAACAATTTGTGTGCTTTGTTTATATTGTCAATAGCACTGTGTGCCAGTTGTGATAGAAAAATTTACTTAGAATTTAATTATGTTTCAGAAGCCCTTGGGAAAACAATAGAAAGTGGAAGTGTGAGAAGAGGGAGGGAAACGTCAGAGTATAAAGTTTTAAGCTCTCTTCCAGTTCTTTTTTTAATGTGAATCTTGGACATGAATTACTTATTCAAATTCCTTTACCATGTGTACATCCTTCTCAGGTGACTGGAATGAATAAAACAACCACAAGAGCATTTCATGATCCCAAGCTTGAGTATTTGCTTAGGTCCTGGAGTCGCTTTGGGAATATCCCCTCAGCATGGCCCAAGCCTGAGCAGCAGCATCTTCACTCAAAACACACAATTACAAAGCACTGTGAAAACAAAGGCACTCATTTTCTGTTTGTGATGTATTTAGTGAAAGAAACCCAGCAGCTAGGTCTCTGCTCGAGCTGGTGGCCCAGTGAAACCCAGCACAAACCAGTATGGCTGCTCTGCATTTCTACTTCCACAACAAAGAGGAGGGAACAAACCTGATGGAGGGCAAGGGTGGGGAGAATAAATCCAACATACAGCTCAAAGCACTGCTCAACTCATTATCACAGCCATGAAAGAAAAAGCATTTTAACCCTAACAGAAAACATCCTAAATCACACTAAGATTATGCAACAGAACTACAGGAAACTCAAAGTTTTGAAATGACATCGTGAAGGTAGAAGACAAGAGGAAACTCGGATAAGAGGCCACAGGAAAAAGTAGATACTATGCAAAAAAAAAAAAAANAAAACCTTGTCAGAGTCTTTTCCCTGGAAGGAAAGAGGCTGTCAGAGCAAGCGAGAGGAACTGAGAGCAGCAGATCTGAGTCAGGGGAACAAAAGCAGAGCAGCAGAGTAGAAAGAAGTCAGCAGCCAGTCCCCAGCAGTCTGGCACACAATAAAACACACCAGCAATCACAGCTTCGGTGAGAGACAGTGCAGGAGCTGCAGATGAGATGAACAGATGGAAAGACAAAGCCAATCAGGAATCAAAATGCACAGTTCCAGCAAGGAGACTCCCCACCAGTGTACATTTTGCAGGCTTTAGTTCCATAACTAGGTCAAGTGATTTTTTTTCTTTACCCCTTAACTGCTGCTTGAAGTAAAAAGTTCTCAAGTGAGGATGGATCCTAAGAATCCCCAAAAATATTCTGAACACATATGGAAAATAAAGCAATGAATGAATATACAATATGCAATGTAAACAAATCACTTTAGCATAAAATTTAACTTGTGTACAGAACGGGGCACTCCATGAAAATATATGGAAGGGGATAAAATATAAAGTGATTCTCCAAGAAACTGGAGAGCTTGGGGACATATGTATATATATGCACACACTATGCTGACAGATGGCGAAAAACCCTTGGTAACTGCAATCAGATTTCTTATCAATAGGAATTACTTTTCCCCCTTAATCTTAAGAGTTTCTCAATACTCTGCTATCAAACTAAATTGTAATGGCAACAAAAATACACTTCATTCATTAGCATTCCAGGACCACAGGTTTATGAAGGGATCAACTGAAAACTCAGGAGCAACCCCTTGGGTTGTCCAGGCACGTGTACAAAACATAGTCACTACTAAATAATCCATCCCTGGCAGCAAACACTGCACAGACACCACCAACAAAAGGCTTTTCTCTCTCTGCCCCCCTGCACTGAAATCATTCAGATGCTGCCACCCTGGCATATGTGCAGATAATCCTGAGCAGGGATGATTCCAAATGCTGAGCACACATTATCTGGACCGAGTGGGAACGCAGATTGGCCATTGTGCCCCAGTCTCCATGGGATGAGGCACAGCACCCTCACACTGTCTGGCACAATCCATGGCCCATCATTTCCAAGGAAAAAGAATTTAGGTAGTATTTGATCTGAAACCCCCTGAACAGCACAAAAATGACAAAGGCGTTTAATGCTGAAGATGATGCTTGCTCCTCTGTAAAACCAGCTCTAACCTGGTAAAGGCTGCTGCTGTCAAGGGAAGGACTCCCAGTGCCTTTCCCAGCGTTTGGCTGGAACACAGGGAGAAAGGAGAACCCTGCTGGAGCCAGGGGTGAGGAGAGGCATGACAGCAGCAGGTCTGGGTGCTCTGCTCTAGCTGTGCCATTTTGGCAAGGAGACTAGGATGCACTCAAAAGACCTGAATCCTCTGCCACATCCTGCTGGGGAATCTTTGATGAGTCATTTGTCCTCTGGCCCTCTCTTCTCCCGTCCTCACTCATCTCCTCTCTGAAATTCTCCTGCTATGGTTGAAAAAGTAAAAAGCACAGCACACTGAAGCTGCACTAGCCTCTGTTGACACAGATCAAGGCCCAGGCATCTCTGGACTCCTGTTCAGAGTTTAGCTTCCCACTTTTATGTCCTGTTGGCCAAGAACCAATGTTTGGTCTCCTGCCAGCCATCTGCACTAGAGCTGAACAGAGACACACACCCACTGAGAGCATGATTCCAGTCATGGCTTTGGAACAAACTCCAGGAAGGACACACAAGTTTAGGTTTAAGTTTTCAAATGGTTATAAATTTTGTTCACTTATTACACAGGTTATTCCTTCCATTTCCTCAAGTGAAGAATGTCTTTAGAATGACTGGAGTGTATATTAAAACTTCTAGACCAATCAAATTCAAGAATAACTGAAAAAATAGACAAGGTGTGCACAGGTAAAACCTCATTCACTCTGAAAACAATTATAAAAACCTATAAAATTAGAATAAGAGTATAAAATATTTATTATAGTAATGGAGACACTAGCAAACAGTATTGCATTGTATTAAGACATAGAAAATTTAGACTGAATATTATAAAATTGCCCTGATAAACTGCAATTGATTAAAGAAGTAACATCCCATGTGAATGGAGGGAATCTCTTCAACTAACAAAACAATTTTGACCTGAAAAATAGACCCAGTCTTTGGGTCCTTTTCCTAACAACTTATCACAGGGGCACCAGGATGTTGTATTTCAGCCTTGGGTTTATTATCAATCTTAGAAGCCTAGAAAAGAGCCACTACACTACAAATTACAGGTGCAAGTGGGACAGGCGAGCACCAGCTTCTCCCACAGGGTGAGCCAGCAGTACAGCTCCAGATACGCTGGTATCTGGAGAGGAAGGAAATTAAGCTCATCACCAGATTCTTCTGCCCTGTGCCCTCTACTGATGACTTTCAGGTCATTCACGTGGAACAGCAGAAAATGAGGAAAAGGAAGATGCGTGAGACTTTTGGGGGGTTAGAATGGCATCCTTAAGCAGAAAGCTAAGGAACCCTGTTGCCAACTGACTGTTAGTAAAATAAGGGTTTATTGAAAACAAAAGAAAGACACAAAAAACCACTGTTACTGTTTCTTCAGAGGTACCCAAATATATGTTACAGGGACAGGAAGGACCACAGTGCTTAGTCATGAGTACTACACAGTCTAGTGCCAATGTCATGGAAGCAGCCTCAGGTTTTAGCAACAAATGGCACCAACTGAGAAGTTTTTTCCACAAATATTTCTTTTAAAAGGGACATTCTCCCAGAACACATTTGCAGCCTGAATTGCATCCCCTCTCGATCAGTGGCACCAGATGACAGTGCAGCACACCAGCAGTGTCCAGCATCCCTGGCACAGCCCAGGTGAATCCTGCAGGACACTGGGAGAGGGAGGCTCAGCTCAGGACAGGGCGGGGGGTATTCTCATCCCTGAGGGGCTGCTCTCACCCATCAGAACTCAAGCAGCACATCCTCCAACAGTTATAACCCACAGCCTGCCTCTGCCTGACAGCAGAAACTAAATTACACGTGGAAGTACAGGAAGGTACCAGCACTGACAAACTCTTAGAGCCTTCCCCCACACCTGTCAAACACAGGCACAGCCCCCCAGAACAGAACAAAGCCTTCTGCAGACATCCAGGCCATCTCAGATTAACAGGGAAACGGAGCACTCTGCAGCTGTATCCCTCTGATCTCCCACCCACCTTCTCCAAGAAACACTTTGGTATTCAGCAGACAAAAAGGAAGTTTTTTAGCATTAATAGCTCTGTGTTCTGGTGCACCTGGAACATGGGGCTGTACAGCAGAGATCAGGAGAAGGGCTTTCACACCAGAAGCCTTGTAACTCTGACAAATGAGAGGGATTACCTGTCCCTACCAGCCTTGCCTTGCCTGAATCCATACAGCACCTAGCAGGAATACAAGGGGATTCAGTTTTTGGGATAATTATTACCATTTTTAATATTCCCTGGCTAACAGAAATGAGTGTTGCACCACTGCTGTCAAGGGATGGAAATTATGCCAGCCAAAGAGTTACCTCTGGATTTCTCTTGAGTGAAACAGCACAGAACCCACTACTAAGACCAAAATTAACTCTATCCCGGCCAAAACACACATTAAGAGAGGTACTCTACATGCAGGATGGAAGTGAAATTTCCCAGAGCTGACAGAGCACTGCAAAGCAGACAATCGTTTTAGTTTTGCTTATTTTCTTAACCCACACCTTGTATGAAGTGAGCTGATAAATGCTGGTCTGTTCTAGGAGAGGCCACCAAAAGCCTCGGGAAGAAGCCTCCGTGCTTTCCCAGATCTTAGACCCTCCCGCCGGTTCACCCAGCACATGGAGCAGCGCTGCACCGCCATCTCTTGGCAGATGTGTAGATAACAATGTAACTACACACGACTAAATTCACGTTAACAAGACATTAGAAGCTATAAATATAGAGATATGTTTCTCTTACAAGCCAAACAAAAACAGATTGAAAGTCTAGCCGAGGAGTCTATCTATTACCATTTTACTTTCCTGACTCTTAAGATTTGTACTTAATGTTAGACACTTTAAAAAACAACTAAGAGTTAAACACGGTCTAGCCCACACCCTCCCTTTTTAAAATTTTTGTACAAAAAACAGTAACTAATTTTCACAGCCAGCTTATATAAGCAGCACATAACCACTATTCTGAATTTAAGATTCTACCCACTTGATGGAAAGAGTATCAAACAACCATCAGAATTGTGGGAAAAAATGTGGCTTAAAAAGTTCTTGGTTCTTTCAAGGGTATAAAATGACAAATAGCATATCTTAAAGAGCAGTGAGTTGGGTTTCATTATTTTCTGAAAACCTTGGTCAAGCCTTTAGAAAAGAGATTCTTTATCCAACTCAGAGCTGTAAATTCTAGTCTAAGAGCAAGTCCCTAACACAATTTGGGAATTTAGTCCTACTGAACTCCTGAGGAACTTGGGGGACTCTCAAAGATTATTCATGATTTCTGTAACTATGTGAGAGTCATCAGCTAAAATACCCAACACAGATCTAATACACTGTACAGTGAAAGACAGAAAGCCTTGGCAGGCCCAACAGAGTAAAATCCCTAAAAGAGAGTCTCTAATCCCTGGTGTTTAGGGAGACAGCAGCCAGAAAGCAGTTAAACAACAGCTCCTACAGAGCACCAAGCCCTGCACCAGGGTCATTTACCATTATTCCATCTGAGTGAACAGAAACAACTTGCAGCAGTTCAACATCGAGCCCATCAAATGTGGCTTTTTGCCATGTTATAAAATGACAACAGCAAGATCTGTGAAAAACCACCCAGAATTATGAAGCTGCAAACAGTGGGAGATAAACAAGGTCACTGATGACCTCCTCGAGATGCAGCTATATGGATTTGACCTTTCTGTAAAAAGTGGTAATTTCAGTGAAAACAACCTTTCAGTTCCAAGGGAAAGGGGAGTAAGTCATGTCTCCTGCCCTGGCAGTTTATGATGAGACTCCCAGCCCTAATTTAAAGGTCACCAACAATCCTTTGAAAGCAAGATTGCTTTCCACTTTGTCCACGTTTCATGTAATGTGATCAGAGCTGACTAGTCCACAACAGCAAAAGCACAGCTGCCTGGCCAAGAAGGCAGCTCTGCCCTCCCTCCAGTGCTCATCACCTCCTTGGACGTGCCAAAATTACCAGCAAGAACATCAGAATAATCAGCAAGACTGCTGGCACAAACAGTTCTATTGCTCATCTGTATTACAGGAGTTCTATCACCATGTTCACTCTGGTAACAGGCAGAGGAACTGAAGACCTTGCTGTGTGACACTCTCTAAACCCAGCTAACACTCCACTAAAATCAGAGCAGACTCTTGCCACAGCACTCCAGCTGTTGTGCAAACAGGAACAGCAGTTGCTTCATCTCTGCCTGCTCAGCACTTTGTGATGGGGGCTGTATGCAAAGGACACGCTCATGGAGGTCAGAGCAGGACTAATGTTCCCAGGGATATATTCCTAACAAGTTAACTTCCCCCGTGGAGACTGCCCAGAAATCTCCCTGGGATCCTCCCACTGGCAGTTTAACATTTGATTGGTATGTTTGGGAACACCTGTGAGTGCTGGCAATGAATGAGCCTTGCACACCTGGGGGTACAGAGCAAGCCCATTTCTCGTGGCTCCCACTTATCTGCACTGCACTGGAAGCATTCCCAAGGCTGAGAGGTTTTCATAGAATCCCAGAATGGTTCCATCCCATTCCACCCTGCCACAGGCAGGGACACCTACTATCCCAGGTGGCTCCAAGCTCCATCCAGCCGGGCCTTGGACACTTCTGGGGATCAGGGGTAGCCACAGCTTCTCTGGACACCCTGTGCCAGGGCCTCACCAGCAAGAATTTCTTCCTAATACCTCATTTAAACCTACTCTCTGTCAGTTAAAAGCCACACAAAAACAGTGTTGCATAGAACATTAAGATAAAAATTGAGGTATTACATCAAAATTAATAGCTCTGAAGGGTAATTAATTTTGAAGAAACTGAAATCTTACATAAGCTAACTTTTTTTATTAAGGCATTATTTTTCTTTCCTAAATCTTCTTTGAGAAGGAACATTTAACATTTAAGCATTATGCCTTTGAGATAAATTGTATTTAAAGGTTACAGTGCAAAACTACATATCTCAGTCCTATACAAGATGGTTTATTAATTGCCCTGGATACACACACACTCATAAATTTGTTTGGGTAATTTGATGAGAGGAATTGATTTACTATCACAGTGAAATACTACATTAAACACACAATTCATTCTTTATACTGCTCCTCCCCCCTTAAAAGCATCCTGTCTGACTGCAGGCCACACTGAATTATTATTCTGTAATCATTAAGTGATTTATTTAACCACAGCACACACAGTTAACATTAATCTATATTCCTATTCTAATTTCACCTTTATGTTTTCTGTTGTCCTACCAACAAGGAAAAATTATGGATTTCATTTAAACCAAAGTACAGTTATGGAGCAGCAAGACAAGGGACATTTTTATACTCAAAAGAGATCTTTTTCAACAATACAAATGGGAAAAATGCAAAATGAAATCTTTCTGAAAGTATAAATAGTACAGAATCACAGTGAAAAATTTATAATATACTAAGCAAATGTTGCTTGTGGGGGAAAAAACAGAAGCCTAACCCATTTTTATTACTGTTAAATCACTTAGTAAAGGAAATGTTCAGACCAAGATGCTACATGTGACGAGAACTAGAAGGACTTATTCCAGGATCCATCATGCCCGACCCTACACTCACTCAGGATAAAAGTGATTGTTCCTGAGTCAACCTTCTATTTATTCACAAAGCAGTACAATTTTCCATCAGCCTTTGCTTCTGTGCATTTTCAGATGACTTACATTCCAGTACTTCTTGAGAGACATTAACCAGCAAGATGAAACACTCACAACTGACAGGAAACCACCAAAAATAACCACTCCAACAGGAGTATTTACAGGCACTAGGCCACACTAGTGATGAGAAATCAAGAGGAGGAAACTAAATTATTTATTTTTAAAAGGAAGCTTGAAAAAAGACCATAAGAAATTTTCATTACACCCTATTTCATGAGGTATGGAGCTGAGACCTGGGAAAAAAAGGTAGCATCTAGATTCTCAACTCTGAGAGGACAACTTCAATCAATACAGTTCTTTGGGGGAAATTGAGATGGAGCCACTGTGTGAAACATGTATAGCCACACCCCAAGGGTGCACTGATACACAGAGGTACCCTCCAGAACACTGAGGTAACACACCTGGCCTTTTCTGTGACCCAATCATCTTCAGCAGGGATGGCAAAGAAGTTGTGTCTCAAAGGAAAACAAGGTGGGCTCTGGGGAATACCCTGGATAATGGAGAACACATCTTGACAAAACAGACCTGCAGACCCTGGCACAGTGAACCTCTCCTGCCGGTGTGCAGCACCATCCTCTGGCAATGGGCAGTGTAAAGGCTAAGGAAACCCCTGAAATCAACATTACTACCCCATAACCCAGCTCTGAGAGCTGGCAGTGAGCAGCAGCATTCCCACCCTGGCACCACAGCCACCTTTGCAGCTGCTCCAGAGAGCTGCTAACATGGTGCCACTGTCGCTGCCAGCTCTAATGGGGGACTGAAGCTTCACCTCAGCCAGCTGAGTGTCCCATAATACACAGGGGTCACTGACACAGGACCTTGACACAGCCAACGTGTGTGTCAAGGAAAGCACTCTCTGGGTGACAACAGAACTCAGGCTGCTGCAGTCAGTCATCTGTGGGGCTGAAGGCACTGGAAGCACAGCCATGTAAAAACGCAAAAGCCACCATGTCACACTAACCACAACCCAGACCCCCCCTGCATAGGCAAGGGCCAAAGGAACTGCACAATACACATTTGGGGGCATGCAGGACAGCAAATCCATGGGGATCCTCTCTCAGCTCCATTTACTCTGGCAGAACAGGCAGTTCTGCCTCTGGCAAGCAGCTGAACAGCAGCAGCACATAAAGTGAAACGACCAACAACAGTCTGCAGCAGAAGTTTGCTGAGCCTGCTGTAGCACTGATACATCCATTTAAACACTGCCTTCAATCCCCTGGAACTGCCCATTACATATGTAGTCCATAAAAGACTTGACTGGTGTGCAAATACATTTCCCTCATCCGGAGGGAAATGCCAGAGGTCACTGATGTCAAATGCAGTTTGTTCATACAAGGCAGATGGGGAGCACAGAAGGAATTTGATGTGCACTTCAAAGTGAAGAAATTTGTCTGGTCTGGGAGGCAGTTCTGCGTCTCACTTGGTAATGAGTTTCTTTTGAAGAAATACTGTTATGCAGAAGTCTGTTTAACTGGAATGCTGTTCTACGGCTTTCTCTATTAACAAAAATGGAATAATACACTCAGGAAAGATTCCCTGCAAAACATCAGCACAGTTTCAGCCAGGAGATAGGCAGTCCATCTAGTCTTTGTAAGTGGCTCACCTGCTGCTGCCAGGCCAAAATAGGTGTGAATTTAATTACCTGAAATACATCCCAAGACTAATTCCCACAAAAATACATTCTTATTAATGAGGAAACAATTTACATGGTGAGAGCTGAATTGTTCCCATTGCTCTAACTTGTTTTGCTCACATCCAAGGATGTGACAAAATGTTAAGTTATAAAACTTTTTGACTCATCTCAAAGTCAAGACTTTGTGAGTGCCCATGTATTGGCAAAGAGATTTATGGTTCCTATTACCCAATCGATGCTCCAAGAGCAGCACACGGGGAGGGATGAAATGCAGAGCCCTGTGATAACCAAGAGCTCAACCACTGCTTAACTTCTTTCATGTGTCCCTGCGTCAGTTTTCTTATCTGTACAAGAAAGGAAACAAAGTTCATCTCTCTCTGCAAAAGGACTTGGAGATATTTTGATAAACTGTGTTATTCAAACAGCATTTTCCAAGGTCAGCCCTCTCTGCACAGCTAAGGCACGCTTAAATAAACTGATCTTCAACTTCTCCTTCTCGGGATTTACAAACATCATTACCAGAGCTCCCACTGCAGCGTGCATTTCCTTGTGGAAGATTTCGGCAGCTCATTAGCACGCAGCAGGAGCCAGCTGCAGCAGGCAGGAGCCCGGGCTGAGGAACGACCCTCCCGGTGCTGCTCCCGGGGCA
>VZRQ01009978.1:0-28854 GCA_013397975.1 Machaerirhynchus nigripectus
TATTTACTTCCATTGTACAGATAGAGGTGTTTCGAGCAGATATAACTTCCAGAATCAGATTCACAACATAAAATACTTTTTCTTTTTTTCTGAGAGAGTCAATTCCCATTTCACACTGGTTGGGTGTGTTAATCCTCCCCATCAGCCATTAGAAATTATCCAGAAGTGGAGAAAAGCATTTTGAGCACTTGGGCAGGCACAAGCTGAAGACACAGAAGGAAACAATGGCGCAACAAAGGCTGTGAATTCTGACCTGCTCCCAAAGTTCCTTCTCAAGGAAAAAAAAACATCTTTTCATGGCTGGTGGGAGTTTGTGAAAATAAGGTTTGCAGTGGAGCTTATTTAAATGAGGGGGTTGGGTCTCAACAGCAGCTTGGTACCACTCACACATTGGAAATTCCTTCTGCAAACAGTGCCAGGGAAAATCCACTCTGCTACTCTGACTCAGTGCAGTTAAGTGCAGTCTATCTTGCAGAACAAAGAGATTAATTACTGACCTCCAGCAATTAATTATAATCCAGAAAAGGATTAATTTATATATGGGCTGTAGCGAAAAGAAAAATATGTTCTTTTCAGTAAGCATAGTCAAATAAAGACTTGTCATTTCTTAATTATATCTAACTGAAAGAACACCTAACCTGTGACCAATAAAATCCAGGGGCAATTTTCTGTGTCTCGGTGATTGATTGTGTTTGTCCAAGGGAAACAAAAATGGGGGAGGTGAATTTACTTAACATCAGCATGAGTAAATAAAATATTCCTGGTTTATATACCTCATTAGAGTTTATAATCAGGACTAAAATTAGGGAGTGGAAGCCTGCAGCCAAGTCTAGACTTTGTCTTGCTCGAGAAGAGTGTGGGAACAGGTCTGTCTGTTTGGGTTTGCATTTACATTTCCTCTGGGAGGGATTCACAGGTGGGGTCACTCGGGGGGTTCTGAAAGAGGTAAAGATGAGACAGGGAGGAAGACCATGATAAGGAGATTTATACGTCTTCCAAGGAGGTAAATTCCTCCTCAAAGCAGATAAATCTGCAAGAAAGGCATTTGGTTTCAGGGAAATTGCTGAGAGGAAGAAGGGGCTGTAACAGAGTAATGCCACAATCTGTCGTTGTGTGGCTGGGAAAGACCTTTAGGATCATCAAGTCCAACCTTCAGCTTGGCATCATCACCATGGTCCCACTAAACCACTGCCAAAATGGCCTCATCCACAATTTTTTGTACCTCCAGCGATGCTGACTCCACCACTTTCCTGTGCAGCCTGTTCTAATGCTTGACCACCCTTTCAGTGACGAAAACTTTTCCAAATCTCCAGCCTAAACCTCTCCTGGAGCAATTTGTGGCCATTTGCTCTCATGCTGCCCCTTGTTCCCTGGGAGCAGAGCCAGACTCCCCCTGGCTGCCCCCTCCTGTCAGGGAGTTGTGGAGAGCCAGAAGGTCCCCCCTGAGCCTCTTTTGCTCCAGGATAAACCAGCCCCATCAAAATTCTTATCCCTTAAGTACCTCAGGGTTGCTCTGCTCCGTCATGGCACCACCATCCCCCTTCCCTTGCAACATTCACGGTGGTTTTTCAATTTTCCCCTTTTTTTTTTTTGTTTGACTTCCTCTTTTCACGAGCTTCTTTTCGATAGATTTGGGTATCTCCCCACGTGCGCTGCCTCAGCAGCTCAGCAGCCTCTCCGAAACGCTGCTCTGCACTGCAACAATTCCCCAAGCCCAGGTTTTTTAGCAGTGGGGGAGTGCCTGCTGAGTCAGCACAGGGAGAGCACTGATCCGTGGAGCAAGAGCTGGGGGGGGAATTAGTGAGGCCGTGATAATGTCAGGGAGCATTCATTAGGCTGCAGGGAGCAGGAGGAAACAGGAACATCATTATAGGCAAATTCCAGCTGCTGGGAGGAGGGAACCAGCACGACCGTGGGAAGCAGCACAATTGCTGATGTGATTTTAAGAGCTGCAATCCTGATAGAAGGACAAATCATCTCAAAAAGTAATAAAGTTCAGGTAATCCATTATTTTTGTGTGCTGGAAGGGAATGTCCTGAGTGTCCTTAAAGAAATACAGAATGTTTTCAGGGTGTTATTTTCCTGCTGAACAACCTCCCAGGCCTCAGCACAAGCAAATTTTAAAGCAGAGATTAATGAGGCATATTCCTCTTTCTATTCTTATTTCCCTGTTTTAGAAGTCTGCTGGAATAGTTCAGTCCTGGGACAATCCCATGCTTATCTTCCTGTTACCACTAAGGTAAGAGGAATTATTCCCCACAATTCCACCAGGAAATCTGTCCTTATTAAGGATTTTCATAAGTTAGCAGGGGAAAGTCATACAAACCTTATGGCAACTGGATTCAGGGCTGCAAGAGATAAGTGAATTTTGCTCTCTGCTCATTGTGGAAGAATTTTGCACTGAGGAAACCATTCAGCATTTATAATATGCAAAGCCAATATTTTGTTTTATGAAAGCATGAGGTTTGCTGGGCACGGTCCTTGCTGTCTGCTGAGTCCTTCCTGAGAAACTTGATTTGAGTGTAAGAAGTCCCAGAATGGTTTGGGTTGAAAGGGACCTTAAAATGATCCAGTTCCACCCCTGCCAGGGACACCTTCCACTACTCCGGGTTGCTCTGAGCTCCATCTACTCTGGCTTTAAACACTTCAGGGATGGGGCATCCATAATTTCCATGGGCAAACCTCTTCCAGTGCCTCATAAGCTCATAGTAAAGAATTTATTCCCACTATTTAATCTAAGCTCAGTTTGAAGCCATTCTCCCTTACCACCCTTGAGCTGCTGCTGTTTGGTGATTTTAAAAGAAATCTTTTCAGGCTTTATTTTATCCTGTCTTAGCACTGTCAGCTTCTGCCAAAATGCAGAACCAGTGGCTTGGATATGAAACCCAGTACTGAAAATGGGAATAAAACATTTGAATAGCTTGGAATAATAACAGTAGTTATTAATACGTGTGGATTTTTATACCACGGGTGGTAAGCTCAAAGGCTGATGTTGCTGTGAAGGGAATCTTGACCTTATTTCACGAGGGGCACTGAATTTCTCCTGAAAATGATAAGTGGAGGCAATCACTGCCCTTCAATCAGCTGCAGCAAGAGCCTGATGTGCTCAGGGCACTAAGCACAGTGAATCCCCCATCACCCTGCAGCCACTCACAGCAACCCAAACCCTCATCCCCATCACATCCCAAACTGATAAATAAAATGGGCAGGCTTATGAGAGAGTCACTTTCCAGGAAAACATTCCATAACAATTCCATTTCTAGTCCTGGCAGTACCAGCTTTCCTTCCTGTTGCTTCTCTTCTGAACGACCCGAAAATAAAACTTCATCCATCAGTCAAAGACAAAGAATTCGAAGACTTTAAGGCCTTTCAACTCTTAGGGTTTAATGCCACTCTTGCAAGGATCTGCAGCTTTTTAAGTCACACAAGCCCATGAAAACCTCATCTTGTGGTGTCACTCACCTGTTTTTGTCCAGATAAAGTCCCTGTTGTCTCCTGTCTCTGGTCACAGCAGAAAACACAGCAGGGGCACACTGTGAGTCCTCAACACTGGAAGGAGAAAAGCTAGATTAAAATACTGCCGTTCTAAAATTTCCTCAATTTTATTATCCAAAATTATTATATTCCTCAATTTAATTCAGGTTCTTGATTTCGAAGAACCTGGCTTCAGTGCTCATTTCTAGGAATTACACACAGTTTTAATTTGAACTTCAGGTCCAAATAAAGGCACCCTGGCTCGTTTAAGGGGACTTTCCCTACACAACCCTGAGCATTTGTTCTGCTGTTCTGTAGGGGATTATAAAGGTTTTCTTGTGCAAATTCAAAATTAAAAGCCAGCTATGATAAACTTAAAGGGAAATGAAGAATTTCCTGCCTCTCACCTTTAGTTTAGTCTCATTCCTTTTTTTTTTTCCTCTCTTTGTTTTTTCTCACCTTCCAACCCCCCACGTTCCCACTGAAATTTTATCATTATCTTGGCATTTTCCTTTGCCCTGCAGCCAGCCTTTCCTGTATGCCAGGCTTCATATTCCTTAAAGGCGAAATGAAAAGAATGAATGAATGAATAAATAAAAAAAAATCCTTCCTGAGAGGAATGAACTCAAGGACCTCACACTTACTTATATTAAATTTGGCTCAGACGTCTTCAAGCCCTCCAAATTTTCACACTTTTTATTTGAAGTGTTAACAGATGGAGCACATCACACATCTGCTGGGCTCCTCTCAAAAAGGGGCAGGAGGCAACACCTGGAGTTATTTGTGCTTTCAGTGTTTCCATTGTGGCCACTGAAGAATAAAAACCACGCTGGCAGCCTTGTTCTGAACTGATTGTTACATGATCGGGGACATCAAGCAGATTGAAGTGATTTAACTTTGCAGATGTGAAACGGAAAAAAGTCTAATTAAGCATTCTTGCTGGGACATTAAATAGCTTAAACTCAGTCTTCCATGATGATATTCTTATGGGTCTGGCAGAAACAAAAAGAGAAGGGACATAATTGAGCCGTGAATTATGGAATAGTCATTCTATTACACGGTTTTGTGGTGAGCAGCAGAACCCCTCAAATTTAAATGCAGCCATGTGAAAACCAGGTATTTAGTGGAAAATAGTTTTTAGGGCATAGTTCAGGCTGAGATAAAGAGTTTTGGTTTTGGGCTCTTCTGGAAGAGCAGGTCACAAGCAGGAAATAAGAGAATTGTTTGGAAAGTCATCAGACAATAAAAATTGACAGCTACACCTTTCTGGGAAGCAAACAAACCAACATTGCAAAATTCCCTCCCATTTACAGAAATCTGTTTTCTGAACTCTTGGCAATCTGCCAGGTTTCCTCCAGATGCCAAATTAATTTCACTTCATCTTGTGGAGTGGTCTGGGGGAAGAAGGACAGTCTCAGACAAGCAATTAAGAACTGCATCTTCTAGAGATTGTCTAAAGTTGGGAATATTCAGGCAGAACTGCACAGAGCTGTCTGCTTGTGTTGGAGGCATACAAAAAAAGTGAAATGATAAAAGCAGAACAGCAAAACTCCAGCACACAAAGGACAGAGCCCTGAATATGGAGCGGACTAAATTAATTTGCTGCTCTTGAAGAGCAACTGGTATCTTGTCACCACAGAAATTTCCATCTTCCCACCAGCACAGCTCTTGTTTTCTGGTTTAAAGCAGTGCTTGAAAATAAAATATGCACCTGAGGGGTGCACCTGGGACAATCCCATGCTTATCTTCCTGTTACCACTAAGGTAGGAGGAATTATTCCCCAAAATTCCACCAGGAAATCTGTCCCTATTAAGGATTTTCCTGAGTTAAAGGGGGAAAAGTCATATAAAGCTTATGGCAACTGGATTCAGGGCTGCAAGAGATAAGTGAATTATCCTCTCTGCTCATTGTGGAAGAATTTTGCACTGAGGAAACCATTCAGCATTTATAATATGCAAAGGCAATGTTTTGTTTTATGAAAGCATGAGGTTTGCTGGGCACGGTCCTTGCTGTCTGCTGAGTCCTTCCTGAGAAACTCAGCTTGAGTTTATGGAATCCCAGAATGGGATTCTGCAAACTGAGGAAGAAGCCTCAGCTTACAGAATCACCCTGACATGATCCAAGAGCCACACCTGCAGCAGGTTTTGTCCCCAGGTGGAGGCAGGAGGGTGGGATCCATGATTTGGGTTCCTCTTTATGAGCTGGTTTCTGGAATGAGGTGGCTGAAAAGAACAGCTCTGCTTTCCTCCCTGACGCAGCTCTCTGAAGGCTTTGGGAGAAAGTCGGGATGGACATGGGGATATCGGGCTTCTCCTCGTGGAACACAGAGTCAGAACAATGAGGATAACAATAAGGATACACTGGTTTTCTTCCCATCTTCCTGAGTGCAAGTACCCCCATTACTGGGGGTTTTAAACAATACCAGCTCTAAGACCAGTCTTTTTCTGATAATCCCTCTCTTTCTAATATTTGATAGATTACCTCTTTATTTAATTTTTTGTTGCTTTACCTTTATAATTCTTTAAGATAAACATTTCATAGCACTGTTAGTATCTCAAACTCAAGCACAATAAATATTTTTTCTGAATTTTCCAACTAAATATCCTTAAAGCGCTCCCCCTGACCAGTGCTGCTGTTCAGAGTCATCCCTCAAGGGTAGCCTTTCAGGGAAGTTGGAAGAGAATTCCAATGCTGGGGCACAAATCCTCTGATCAGAAGCTGGGATTCATCTCAGGTGTTGTCTGCTCTAAGAGCTGGAGTTTGACAAATTCATTGCTGAGTTTCTCCACAGTCAGTGGTAGATATGGGTCCTTCCAAAAGGTCATTGTGCACCCAAAAAAGAGATATGAGATGGATGCTGTAAATCACACACGTTTATCTCTCTCTCTCCTCCACTCTTCCTCCAGTTATCAGTTTAGAGTAGGCTATATCTGATCAGAGATCTGAAACGTGCACCCTGATGGGGATGTGGTTCAGAGGTGGACGTGGCAATGCTGGGTTAATGGTTGGATTCAATGATCTCAGAGGTTTTTCCCAGCCTAAATATTTATATCATTCTATGATTTTAAGAATAGCTCAGTTGGGAAGGACCTAATTCAACTGCCTCATCACTGATCTTCCATTTTCAGAGGGAAGTGGCTAGTTTTAGATGCCTGGTCTGAGTTTTGTGCCTAAAATTTCAATGGACTTCAGTCCATAAAGGCTAATTCCTCCTTAGAAGCCCATGTTCACATTTATCTGAATGAATACAAACCAGCCTACTTTCATAAATCTCAGTTAATCTGATATCTGAACTGGTAAGGAGAGAGGAAAAGTGCTGTCAGACTTAACTTGGGGAAGTTAATTTAATGTGTTCCAAGTAAATCAGAGTGGGACAAGGAGGAAAAAAAACAAGTCTTGAAACACCTTCCCACCACTCCTTCCTTCTTCCAATTTCCTCCTTAGCCTGTCCCAGGTTGTATTTCAGTGTAAGGTGCAAATCAGTTCTGAAGTTATTTTAAAGTTCTCTTGCTGAGGTGCTCGAGAACTGTCGTGAAATAAAGTAATTAAAAATCTAATATAACTGACAGGTCCTTGTTAAGTCAGCCCTCCCAAACCTATGCAAAAACAATTACAGTATGCAAATGCTGATGATCCACCATAATGCTATTCCCTGTTAAATGTCAAAGAATGAAAAATGCATTGGATTAGCATAATTTCCTTACTCCTATGATGATGCTGTAAAGATAAATAGAAACGTTGCTTTTCTGAGATATTTTATGGATAAAACCATCAACTCACATCACCCCTGCAGGCCAATCAGAATTGGTTTCTCTGGTCAGCTGTGGGCAAGGAAATTAATTCAGTAATATTTTATTGTGTCTTTCTGAAATTTACTGAAATTTTGTCTTCTTTTGCATTTGTAGTAAGAGGTGAGAATAAAAATTTCAAACTTTTGAAATGTGTAAAATCCAAGCATTTTTCCTTTGACTGTGTGTGAATATTAATGTATTGATTATGGTTGACCGACCCAGGCTGATGCCAGCTCTCCACCAACGTCACTCTGACACTTCCCCACTCAGCTGGACAGAGAGAGACTGCAACAAAAAGCTCATGGGTCAAGGTATGGGCAGGGAGAGATCACTCAGCAATTGCCATCGTGGGCAAAGCAGACTTAACCTGGGGAAATTAATTTGATTTATTCCAAATAAAGCAGAGTGGGACAATGAGAAATCAACCCAAATTTTGAAACACCCTCCCACCACTCCTTCCTTCTTCCAGTTTCCTCCTTCCCAAGTGTTGCAGGGACATGGGGAATGGGGACTTGGCTGATTCATCACAGGTTCTCTCTGCTGCCCCTTCCTCCTTGGGGGGAGGACTCCTCACAGTCTCCCCCTGCTCCAGTGTGGGATCCCTCCCATGGGAGAGTCCTTCAGGCACTTTTGTAACTTGAGTTCTTCCCATGGGCTGAAGTTCTTCGCAAATTCTTCCACACGGGTCCCTCCCACGGGGTCAGTCCTTCAGGAACCCGCTGCTCCAATGTGGGTCCCCCGCAGGGTCACAGATCCTGCCATAAACCTACCCCACCGTGGGCTCCTCTCTCACAGGGTTCCAGGTCCTGCCAGGAGCTGCTCCAGCACTGGCTTTCTATGAGGTCTCACAACCTTCTTTTGGGCATCCTCCTGCTCCAGCATGGGCTCTTCCACTGCTGCAAGTTTATTTCTGCTGTCCCCTTGGACCTCCATGGGCTGCAGGGACAAAGCTGCCTCTCCATGGGCTGCCAGGGTATCTCAGCTCCAGCTTCTGGACAGCTCCTTCCCCTCCTTCTCCAAGACCTTGGTGCCTGCAGGGCTGCTCCTCTCACGTATCCTCACTTTCTCCTTTCTCTGGCTGCAATTGCTCCTGCACAGCAAATTCTTTCCCCTTCCTAACTCTGTTATCCCAAAGACGTTGCCAGTGCCATGATGGGCTCAGCCTTAGCCAGTGGTGGGTCTGTCCTTGAGCTGGTTGGAATTGGCTCCATCGGACACGGGCAAATCTTCTGGCAGCTCCTCATAGAAACCACCCCTGTGACCCCTCCACTGCCAAAGCCTGGCCACCAAACCCCGTAGAAGTATCAGAACAAATTCTTTTCTAGGCAGTGATCGTGTCAGGGGGGAGACAACGGAGCTGCAGTCATGAGGAGGAAGACTCTAGAGTTCAGTTGGGTTTTTATAACTGAAAAGGAGTATGAGAAAATACCTCACAATTATGGTGTCCTGGGGTCCACAGGAGTGGCAAAAATCAAATCCCAACCCTAAAAGGTGGCTTAATACAGAATTGACCACAAATCCTATGCACTTGTTTGTAAGGTTAACAAACGCTAATTTAAAAAACCCAAAACAACCCCCCCAAGCTAAAACAAAACCCAAACCCCCAAACCAACCTATCCTTTTTTCTACTCCTTCAGCTTTATAAAATTTCTCAGTGTACATAATTTCAGAGATCTGAGCATGTATCACGCAGCCCTGTTTTTCTTTAAGAAATAAACCTAAATAGATTATTTCGTGCCTCTCCTAAAAGTCTAAAACCATGTCAAACAACAAACAAGAATATCTTTTGTTTTTCCACTTTCCGCCTTATTGTTTGCTATTTGACATGGATGGTTATAAACAAAGATCTAAAGAGAATTTTAACTTCTAGGGGAAAAAAGAAAATAAAAAAAATATTTCCTGATATTGCTTTTTTCCTTTTTTTTAAAGGATGATGGATTCTGCCTTAGTATTTCTAACTCAGTAGTGTCTCTAATTATGTTACAGCAAGGATTTGGAGCTGGAGAGCTTGAGGGAGAGAAATGAAGATGGAGGAAAGAATGAGAGATGAAAGAGAAAGAACTACTCATGTCCCCAAATTCACTGGAGTTCCTGTCTTGGGGGTCAGTAAAAAAGTGCAAGGCTCTTAACATCAATGCCTAAATTTGAAGTTTAATGTTCAATTTATCCAGCCTGGTTTACAGATTTGTCCATGATTCATCCGGCATTGAAGTCTTTTTTCTTTTTTGCTTCAGACAAATGCGATTCAATCAGTTCTTATCCTGAGGGACTTGAAAAGAAATATTGTTTTATTACGGCCCTGATGTGTTCTCTACAGCTGTACAGCTCGAAAATGTGGGATCACTCATGGAAAATGATACGGTATTTGTTCCCATTTATTTTTGGGGACACTTGCCCTGGTACCTCTGGTATCCAAGTACATAGTATGTTGTACAACAGAGGGCTTCAGTGTCCTGTGGGGCAGGATTCACATTCCATGGAGAAATCGGTCCTACAACTCATTCCAGGGCAATGGCTCTTCCTCCAAAAGGGGACAGCAACCAGCAAGAGCAGAAGATTGCACTATGAATATTCAATGGAGATTCTTGAACTCGCACCTGGGAAAGGGGTGATCACCTGGGAAACGTGGGCTGATCTTCAGGGCCAGGAGAGGCCACCAGGGCCAGGAGCAGCCCCACTCTAGGTGGGTTCCCAACCCTACACGCACAGTCACAGCTGGACAAGAGGTGTGGGTCACATGTGCCAGACCTGATCCATTGAAACTTTTGTCTCCAGACCAGTAATGTGGAAAGTCTCATCACCCAGGTGAGAGGAGACTGAGGGAAGACCTACTCTCAGTCTACAGCTTCCTCCTGAGGGGAAGAGGAAGGTCAGGCACTGATTTCTGCTCTCTGTGACAGTGACAGGACCTGAGGGAATGGCTGGAGCTGTGTCAGGGGAGGTTTAGGTTGGATGTCAGGAAAACATTCTTACCCCAGAGGGTGGTGGGGCACTGAGCAGGGTCTCCAGGGAAGTGCACCCAGTCTGACAGAGTTCCAGAAGCATTTGGACAACACTCTCAGGCACAGGGTGGGATTTTTGGGGTTGTCCTGTGCAGGGGTAGGAGCTGGACTTGATGATCCTCCCAGCTCAGGATATTCCATGATTCTGCAGTGGCTAATGCTGTTACCTAACTCAGCTACACTTTTTCCCAATTCCCCTTTCATATCCTTCACACTTGTGTCCATAGCCCCGTGGACCCCAGAAGTAAATTCTGTATATATAGACCTGCATATAACCTTAAAATACTTCCTGGATCTCTCTACGGGGTATGCATATGTCTGGATCACATCTGGGCAACACAAGAAAAAGAAATATAGGCTGAAGGGAGGAAAGCAGAGCATTTCCAAGTAGCCATTTCCCACTCTTTATTTGCCACGAGAACTGGACATGCAGTTTTGGGGCTGTTGACCTCCTTCCTTTCCTAAATCTTTTCATTTAATGAACCCTACACACATCAGTTGGACGGGCTGGCATATGAGACCTTTCAAAGTGAGAACTGAGTCAGGGCAGCTGAGAAATGGTGGCGTCAGTCAAGGGAACTGGTTATTTGAACATCCTTCTCAGGGATTCTTTATTTTCCTGTGCATTTATCTGCTCCTGGGAAAATAGATGGAGAGGGGGAGAGAGATAAATGGAGTATCTCTCCCTGGATCAACAAAACCTCTGTTCCACCAGTCCCTAGATGGAATGGTCTAATGGAGGGGGGGGGAAATGAAGAGAAAAAGGTAGTTTTGAAACAAATAATAGGTTAGAAAGACAGGGAGATTGATCAGTGGGCTGGCCTGGGCAATACTCAGACTTTGCAAAGTTGTGTGGATTTATGAGAGCACCCAGGGGTGTCAGCGTTCTGTGGGTGTGGAGAGCAGCTCTGCTGCAAACTTTTGCATCTCTCAGAAAGAAATATCTTGCAACTGATTGTGCGAATGAGCAAGATTAGGTTAGGCAAGTATTAAGTTTTCTCCTAAAAGAACAAAGATGCAACACCTGCCAGTTTCCCTGAACTGATTCAATAATGAGCTTTCCCTTGCTCATATAGAGAAAATTACTTTTAGAGGAAGATTACAGCTTCCTAAGCAAGATGCCAGAGTAAATGGAAAACTACATAGAATAATGTGAGGCTTTGAAAAGAATATATTCAGTGTTTTTCTTTGCCAAGAAGGAGAGAGAAGGGAACAGAGGCAGTGAACTTTGACTGGTTGGTTTCTTTGAGGGCTCTTCTTTTTGGAACCCGTAGTACAACTTTTTGTTATTTTGGGCTTGCTTATTCTACATTTATTATTATTTATTTATCATCTTTTTAGCAGCCTGGTATTTATTAGCCACAAACCCTTACAGAATTTCCCATTTCTGTATTATTTGTGTCTCATTTGTAACCACAAACTTCAGAAACTTGTTGACAAGTTTGACAAGCAGAAAATGCTGTCTCTGCATGATGGATTTTCCTCATGGGCAAGAGGTAGGTGTGAACCCAGTGGATTGCTCCCACATCCAGGGAAATTTGTCTCCTGATGTTCCTTCTCTCAGCCCCTTGCTTTCCCCTTTTAATCAAGCACAGGCAAGGTCAGATCTTGAATCTCACACCCACAGGATGAGATTCACCTCGGACAACTCTGGACATCAGAAAGCTGGGAAGAAGTTTGGGACACTCCTCTGTTTAGAGAGGAGGGCATGAGCCAGGTCACCAGGTGAGCTGGAGCATCCTTTTCAAGCTGCTGATCTTTTCTCCTGGGAGGGAGATCTCAAAGACCAACTCTTAGTTGGTTAAAATTTAGCTGCACAAAGCACAGATCCAGTCACTGCTCCAGAATCCCAGGAGGGAATTCTCTGCTTTTTGTTAATATAAGAGTAGCAAACTTGTATTTTTTGCCATCTGTCCTCAGCTTCAGAGGGTTTGAGGGAATCTTGCTCCAGAGAATAAAAGAAAGTTGCTTTTGTTTGAGACAGATACCATGTGGAAGCAATTTCACTTCCAAAAATGGCTGTGTGGGGAAAGTCTGAGATTATTAAAAATGCCAATAGGCTGCTTTGAAATCCTGATGGCAACAGTTTTTCCGTGGAAAACCCTGATTGTAACTGGCTTATCTGGTCTGTGGGGTGCTGTGAACTGATATCAAACCTCTGACAGTTCTCTCTCTAATGAATCCATAGCTATTCATCCTTCTTCAAAATAGATGCCCAGGAGGAATCAGTGCCTGGTGGTGCCTGTCTGATCCATTTTGAACGAGGGCAGAAGGGAACTGGAGATTACCACAGGGACCTCATGAAATTTTACAAACAAAGAAACACACCATGAGCAGCTTGTTTAAAGAAAAAGAGTGAAAAAAAGGTCCTAGCTAATGCAAAAAGATGCTAGCAAATGGAGATTAATAATGATCAGAATTTTCTTTCAGGAAAATATCTGTTTTAGAAAAATAAATAATTGTTAAGAAACTAATCAACAGATAAAGAAATGCAGTATTTTATTGGGAGAGAAATTTCAATTTTCATGTCTTCCAGCTGCAAAATTTACATAATATTTACAGAATGTCAAGTCCAGCTGGTAAAGAATTGAACTCTTGACTGATTTCACACCCAAGAGAAGATAAATCTCTTTTACCACTGCCTTTGCCTGTGTTGAACTGAGCGAGGAAAACTAAAACTTTTCGCATTTGAACACTGCCTGCCAAATCAGAGCATAATAAAGCAGCCCACTATTTGGACATTTTGCAGAGATATTACAAATATAATCCATAAAACCAACCAATTATCTGCAGGACACTTCTTGCTGATTAGGTTTTATCAATTTTCCTGGACGTACCAGCTCTCCACAGAGGCTCCTCAAGATTAAATTGTCTTTTTCTTTGGGCATTCAGAGCAAATAATTAAAGCCTGTACGTTTTCAATTAAAATGCTCAGCCAAAATGCAAAGAAGGCAGATGGAATATTCTAACCAGACGAAACACGGAACACAGAGAGGCAAAAACCAGCTCAGAGGGGGAAGCCAACTTTTCAGATGTCACCCTTGCACGAGTCCAAATCAGTCTGACACAGAGCCTTTTGGAGAAAATTTTCATATATTTTCCATATGTCTCAGAAGCTGCCTTTCTATATTACTGGTCATGAGAAAGGCCTTAACTTTATTTGAAATACTTAATCAATTTCCAGAGTAATTTTTTTTTCCCAGCTAAAGTACCATTAAAAAAAGAAGAAAAATAACGAAAAATAAGATAAAGGAGAAGTTTTGTGGAAAAGCCATATTTTTTTTCTCACTAACCTCGTGCAAGTTCCTGTAGGAGACATAATAAGAAAGAAAGTAAAAGAAATAAGAAATAAAGAAAACCATTCGATTTTCAGAGAGCTTTGGTTCTGTTAGATTCAGCCTTCTGGCAAAGGAGTTCCAGTTCATGGTGTCTCAGTGACTAATCTTACACCCAACCTCTGACTAACGTGGGCTTTGTTGTCTGATCTGGTGACACAAAGTTTTTTCTCCTAAATATCGATCTGACACGGAGAGCAAGTGGACCGTGGGCTTTGTTGCTCCGTGCAGCCACAGCAATGAATTAAAACTTGCCTTGTGCCACATGTGAACCATTTTTGATGTTTCTTTCTTCAGAGATCCAAGGGCAGCCTGGAAGGAATAAGAGCAGAGTGCTCTTGGTGTTTCTGCCTGATTAAGCTTCTCTTTTGCTTTTCGGCTTTATTTTGCAATAAACTCTGACTTTCTGATTTACCAGTTCTGCTGGGAAAGAAAAATAAAATGTGCATCCATTTTTTACAACTCAAAAAATTGTTGTCGTTGCACTACAAAGTATTTGGGGCTGCATTAGTTAACCTTAGGAATTACATTGCCTCTAAACTGCCTTCTTTCCAACCAGAAAGAGAACACTTCAGAGGAGTCAATATTTCCCCTACCTTAATGATCATATTTCTCCTAACCTTATTATATCACTGTTATCCCATTTTAAATGGACTGGATAGAGGAGGAGTAAGTTGAGCCAGAGGTTGGCTCTTTATTCTGCTTGATTGATTTTATGTACCTGCTTATATTTAGCTTCAAATCAGCTCATTGTAACTCACTGACCCAGCGAAGGAAATCCTGATTTTTCCCTTTCACCAATAAAAAGCAAATTGGTTTAAAGGTTTCGGGGCTATAACACAACCCCCAGAATTTTTACGTCCTCACATTTGGGTTGTTCTGGTGATTGATTAGATGTTATAGCCTAATTACAAATAAGTATTGAAAAATGCTGGGGCAAACTGAAATAATTTTTAAATGAGACTCACAGAGCATAGTCCCCATCCTTTTTAGTTCTGCTCGTAAAAGGCTTTATGATCATTTGGCTTCTGCAGCGTTGTTTGTATTGGAGAATGGCACGGATTTGATAGTAAAATACTGAAACTGAAGAACCTGAACACTGATGCTATTTTTAAATCCTCAAAGACCGTTTCCTGCCTCTTTGTGTCCTTGTTGGACATGATTAGATTGAAAATATTCGACAACCTTCTGAAAAGTGCCACCAGCCAAATCCAAATCCAAATCCAAATCCAAATCCAAATCCAAATCCAAATCCAAATCCAAATCCAGCCTGTTGCTCCACATTTTGAGGTAAATTTACAGCTGTAAATCTATGGTTGAGAAAACCCCTTTTCCTCTGTCTTGCATAAAGGAAGCAGGGATAGAAAGCTAGATGGAATAAGAAAATTGCTTTGATAATTTATTCTAAATTATAATACAATAAAATATAACTATATAAACTTAAAACTATTAAACTATAAAAAATGAAAAGGAACTTTTGCAAGGAAAAGAAAAAAACTCAAGCGTTGATGTTTATTTTTTTGTCTTTTCTCTCTTTTTATATTCATGTGCATTAAGTTTTGCAATATATTTATACTATTATTATTTATCTATTATATTGTAGCTGTATATTGATAAACCGTTCTCTTATTATATGTCAGTTATTCATGGAATTACTTAGAAATATGAATAATTTGTTTTTCAAACAAGCTTGTTCTTGATTTCCAAAATTTTCAATTTATTTCATTTATTATAACAACATAAAGGGACAACGTAATCCATAAATTAAGTGCTATTTCATTGGCCTTTTTTTTTAACTATTATTTATTTGCATTATCAGGAAATTATTTATCTGATGTTATTTTACTTCAGGACACATGGCTGAGAAAGGTGATTGGGCTTTCTCATGATTTCATTCTGGTGTGAGGACCCTTTCTTCTGATATTAGGGAAGAAAATGATGATAATGATAATGTTAATAATGACAATAGTGATGATGATGATAATAATAATGTTAAAATTATGACAATAATTATGATGATGATTCACATTTGTTTTTTGCTTATTAATTATGCACAAAAGCCATGAGAATCTCAAGCAATTTGACCCTAAGGGTTTGAAATAATAAATATTTTATTAGACACAGGTCTAGAACAACCTCAGAGATTGGGACACCTCTGTTTTGTCCCTGGCTTTGCTTTTTATCCTGGCTCAATCTCCTTGAGGAAAAAAATTGAGTTCCCCTCCGGCCCTACAGCTTCACACATTTTTTTCTCGGAACATCAAAATTTCAGACAATTTGTTCTTTGGGACCAGACCTGTGCATAATTTATGGCTGTACAGCACTTAGCACAAGTGGCTTCAGCCTGGAGCTTCAAGGTGTTTCTGCAGCACAGCTGATAAATAATAATGGGATGGAGCCTCCAACAGGGAAAATGCACACTGGCTCCAAGGTGACAGAATATGGATGAAAAAGATAATTGTTCCCAGTTTTCTAATCTGGGAGGGGATCAGGAGATATTTTGGGGTTGTTCCCATAAAATAGTTCAGAACAAACGTGCAGGAGTCTGCCCTTCACATTAGGAACAAAATAAAGGCTCTTGATGTCAACTTGAGCTTTCCATGGGAGATGGGATGAAGGAGTTTCTGAGGCATCTGAGGTGAAAACTCATTCCTTACCCACATTCCATCCTTGTCCCGAGGTTCTCTGCGTGCTGAAGAGATGAAGGAACTTTATTTGCCAGTTTTACTAATAAAGGATCCACTGCTAAAAACCACCCGAGAAGTTCTCGCAAATAACCACAGAATGGTCAAGGTTGGAAAAGACCTCTAAGATCATCGAGTCCAACCCTTCACCCAGCACCACCCTGGTCACTGCTAAATCATGTCCCCAGTGCCACATCCAGTTTTTCAGACACTCCCAAGGATGGTGATTCCACCACTTCCCTGGGCAGCCTGTTCTGATCCCACAAGCGTCTCCATTTCCAACAAGTCGCTCCCCATTGCAGTGGGACTCGGCTTTGCAAGACATTTTCTTTCTCCTAATTTGGGTTCAATTTCAAAATAATCCCACATGTCGTGAATTTTGTTTCTGAGAAATTAACGAGTTTTCTGAAATAACCAGATTTAGCAATTTTTAATAGTCTGGTAACTCCTGAGTATCCTGGATGAGCTTGGCCCCAAACATGGACTTCCACAAACACAGCACGGCCAAGGCTGCCCTTGGGATATTTTAGTGCAGGTGAACAAGGGGAAACAAGGTGAGACTGAAAGGTGGAGTGAAACAAGGTCACCTGGACCCAGATTCAGTCACTTAAAGATGTGATTTTGATAAGTTCCTGTGTTTCAGCTCAGTGACCAAGTGGCCACTGTTGGCAGTCAATGAGCATCAAGGCCAGACAGTCAGTGAGAGAAATAATGGTTGGCTAAATTTTAAGTTTTTGCTTTAGATTGAGCTGATTTTTTTTAACTCTTCCTGATAACATCATTTAGGCCTCCACCATCTGTAATGGGGGATTACAGATCAGACTCACCTGCAGACATTTGTATTTAAATATCTGAATCCCTTAAACAGCTCCATTTCAGAGCCAGCTGTAGACTCATGTGAGGTTTCTCAATCATGAAAATACATTGCTTCGCTAACCTAATTTTTATAAAGTATCTTCAACTTGTTTTGATTTTCTAATATTTGAATTAAACAACCCTATTTCCCACCTTTCATCACCTTATCTATGCTTTCTGCAGAGATAAAATGGATAATTCAATGAATCTTTTCCATCTCTGTACTTTAGACCGAGGTATGGACATTTCTTTTGTCTTCTGGAATTCTCAGTCTCCAGTTCCTTCCTGTTAACAGGATTTTTAATTTCATTTTATTTTCAGAGTCATTTCCACGGCATCATAAACAAAGCACAGCAGAATCGCAGGAGGTGTCTACAACGATATTTATAATAGGGAAATGATTTTTAGAAAAAAAATTAACGTCATGAACATTGCTGGCCGTACTAACGTTTCGAGTGAACTTTATATGCAGAGTGCCACCACAAAAAGAGGTGGCAAGGCAGGAATAAATTCCTAGCAGTGACACTTTCTTCTGTGCAATGCTGCTTTGGATTTAATCCCATCAAACCTTCGTGTATTTTGACAGGCCTGACGTGGTTAATCACAAGCACGATTTGAGGAGTTTCAGGCTCAAAAGAAATGTAATTAGAAGCTACTATAGGGTAAGAATGCTTTCCCATGGTGTATCAAGGTAGTAAAGACTGCTGACAAGTTGACATGGAAAGATCTCACTTGTATTTAAAAATAAATGTGCTAACTTCTCGATATCATTTCTTAATCATTTAAACTACACAGCCCTTTGTCTGCTTAATAGCATGAAAAATGCAATAAAAATGCCACCCTGAGAAAGCAGCTGCCTCTCAGCACCAGTAATGACAGCATCAGCTGCTTGTGGGCCCTGACTCTTCTGGGGGGGAAGTAGGGAAAGATTATTTCTTTCAAATTCATAAAAAGGCTCAATTATATCGTAATTAAGCCTATTAGTTTCTCCCTTCGGGGGACAGCCTCACATTTCCACTGCAGGCAAAGCACAGATATCATGCCTGCCTTTCTTCCCCACCCCCTTGCTAAATTGCATACAACAAAATATCGCAGCAATGCCACATCTGGTGCTTTTATTCCATCGGCAACCTTCTGGGTCACAGTCATCCTCAAACCTGACTAACCACAGAGTATCTGAGTTTGCCTCCATAGTTTCTTTTTTGTTGTTGTTGTCTGTGCTATACCTCAGAGCATTTGGGTTTGATCAGTTTCCTTAGGCCTCAAGAAAACTCAGGATAAGTGATACACTTGTTGGTCTCGGGTCAGCATCTAGCGGCAAGTTTACTCAAATCAAGGATTTAAAACAAATTCTACAAGCTCCTGTGTTTTCCTTCCTTTCCTTCCTTCTTTTCCTTCCTTCCTTCCTTCCTTCCTTCCTTCCTTCCTTCCTTCCCCATCTCTCCTAAGGTTAGAATCTTCTGTAAATAAATTCAGTAGGAAAACCAGCACTGGCTACATCTTCAACAATTCTACATGCTCCAGATCATTACTCTTTACTAGGAAACAGAAATAATCCCTTGTATTTACTTCCAAGACACCTGCCAAGGTGGATTTACTCTCTTCTTTCTCCTTCACAGCCTTTGCGGTCCTGTAAAAAACTCCATCATCTCCCTGGATAGTGTTTGGAATTCAAAGAAACCTGTTGAAGAGGTGTTCATTTCTAAAAGGAGATTGTATTCAAATGGGGGAGAGATGAAATACTGGAGAAAGGGCAAAAGAAGGGAAATATTTTGTGCTAAGTATGTTGATCTGAGCTGAAGTTCTTCAGAAAAAAATAATCTTGTAAATTTGAGTATTTGTGTTTCTTCCTCATTTGTCAGGTGTCAGAGTTACGAGTTTGGATCAGAACAGAACCAATTAAATGTTTTGAAACCATTTGGAAAATGGAAATATTAAGAATAAAGGGTAAAGCCAGGTAACAGGGAAGAATTATTTAGAGACCAGTCCCAGACCAGTGCTCTTCTTTCCTTCTCAAAGTTTCTCATTTTAGCAGTTTTAACTCTTGAATAATTCAGACAATTTCTGAGGTTTTGTTTGGGATTTCTTGGTGCTGGTTTAGATGTGTTGAGGCTGGGTGAGATGAATCCCCCCCTTCCTGCTCAGACACAGCTCTGCTCCTCGAGCCTTTGCCTTCCCCTGGAGATTTTATGGAGGCCCAAGAGACATTTAGGATGGTTCACCTCCCAAAATGAGACAAGAGCAGGTTCTTCGAACCCAATGTAACTGAGGAACTGTGGTCAGAGGAAAAACAAAGTGACTGTAGGGGAAAAAAAAAAAGTAGTAGTGCAGTCTATTATGTTTAATTTTATGATTTTAAACATGTCCAGAGGCAATTCAGTGCCTGGAATTGCCATTCCATGGCTCCACCTCTGACCAGCCGCTGTATACACAGAGGGAAGCAGAGAGCTCTGCGTGGAAATGCACATTTATTTAAAGGATTTGTTGATGTTAAGGCCCAAAAAGATCATCACAGCCCTCGGGTTTGATCCAGAGCAGAGAGCATTCACTCACTTAGGGCTGAAGTGGAGTTTATATTTTTAAAGAGTAACCCGAGCCTATTTGAAATATGGCAAGCAGTGCAAGAATCCTTGGTTTTACTCCTTCCTTTCTATTTCTGCCTCTGAGTTTATACGTTGCGTGTTCTTTCAAACACTGGGAAGTGCAAGATTTGCGCTTTTGCCTTTGCTTGGCACAAAATCCATCTCCAGTCTGGTGCTGCAGGGAATTCTGCTCTTCCTCAAAGCCCTCAGCTGCTATGGCTCAACGCTCGGGTGTGTAAACCAGCAGGTGCCTGCAAAGCATTTGTCATTAAGTTTCTCTTAATTTTTAAAAGACCTTTTATTTTTTCTTCTGATAAAAAAAAATCAAGAACTCTCCAAATTATATTTTAATGGATCAAAACACCTGGAAGCTGTACTAATTATCCCATGCATTCAGTAACAGGATTTTGGGTATTGAATTGCAAGAAATGTCTTCTTGTGGAGTTATTTCTATGTTAGTGACCTAAACAGAGGCAAGGAATATTGCAGGGAACTGTAAATTCATTGGTTTATTTGTAAAGCTTTAAGATTGGCCCCAGTGTGAGGAACAGCCCTTCTGGGCCAGGAGACTGCAGCAACACCCCCAAAACACCTCCTGGCCGTGGTTCAGCGCTTCCAGTGCTGCAGGAGCCATTCCCAGCAGGCAGCTTGAGTTTGGAATTGTTGGTTTTAGTGCTGGTTTTAGTGATTTTAATCTTTAGTTGTAAAGCTGAGAGTCTCTGCACGTACTTGGCCTAAAAACCAGAAAATCGCTTGATTTAATTGGACAAATGTAGCTCTAAAACATCTAAGAGGTGTGAGCAGACAACTCTCCTTTCTGGGATTTGGGTATTTATGCAACTGGGGTGTATTTAAGTGAAAAATTCCCTGCCAAAGGTCTTAAACGTGGGTGTTGGTAAAGAATTCTCTATGTTAAATTTATTTAACATACATCGTTAGTGTGTTTTTTATGCTAAATCGTAAAGCAAATTATTATTTGCATTCCTGGCACAGAGTTTAAGAAATCAGTGAGGAAAAAGGAGTAAATCTGCTTCCTCTGGAGATGTGCAACCCAGCTTTGCAGGGCTAGCACCTCTAAAATAAATATTATTAGTCTTGTTTCTTTATGTTTACTGCAGCAGCAATTTGAAACCTCTCCTGTCAGGTGCCATATCTTGTTCTGTTCTCTGAAAATTGACCATTCACAGAAATTAGAAGCAAAATAAACTGTCAAAACTAACTTTTCTATTTCCAGTTTAAAGAGGAGAAATGAGGCCAATAGGGATTAATTATTTGTCCAGTGGAGTCTGGAATAATAGTTGTTAGTTTGATTAATTATTGACAATTAGAAAGTAATTTTAATGTAATTTACTGCTTCTTGGCATTGCTGTCAAGGCATAATCCCTGTAGGGAAACAGACAAGAATCTGCAGAGTGGGTTAATGATTAGTCCTGGGTCTCATAGAAATTCAGATTTTTATTGGTTTTTTATTGCCATCTTCACAACAGCTGTTCGGTGCAGGCCAGTGGCATGAAGCAGTGCCCTTCTTTACTTATTTTAAATCTCTCTAGCAGGGAAATCTTCTCCCCTCCTTTGGAGATGCCACCTGTCCATGCTGGCTGTACCTGGACTTCCATCTTACACAAACCTGCTTGTTTTAAATGGTCCCAGTTTGGGCATTGAAGCCCAGCCAGTGTCCATGGGTTTGCAGTTTGTGTTCCATCCTCTCTCATGCGCTCAGCACCTCATGATTTTTCATTTTTCCTTTGCAATGCTCTGGTTTTCCTGTGGAGTGGCAGCTGGGAAGGTTCATCCCAGCTGTACTGGCAGCCCAAGGCAGGTGGCAAAACTGCCTGGAAAAAGAGAAGCTCCTTCAGAGACCAAATGAGAAGAGACACCTCCTCTGACTCTGTTTCTGTTCACCAAAGAGACCAGGAAAAAATAAATTAACCCTGATGTTTCAGACTGTGAAAAGTTATGGAATGAGTATGAATTTTGCTGTATTAGAAAACTGCATAAATGTCTTTGAATTATTTAATCCAATGTCCCAAATTGCCACAAGGCCATCCTATATTTTCCCGCATGAGAAGGTGTATAAAAATTTAAGCATGTTCTGATTTATTTTTCTTCTTTTTTTTTTTTTTCTCCTCATTTTGGCACTATGTTCTTTTGAATTTCATATCAAACAGCATCAAAATACTGCTTGTCATACATATGGATCACTATGATAATAGAGTAAGCAGAACTTCTCCAAACAAACCTTGAGAAGTAGGAAGGCAGATGCTTTGTTTCCAATAACGTGTAATAAGCAAGCCCTCTATAAACTTTCAGCTTGAGATATAATAAGACTATAACTGTGAAAAATAAAAGTTTTCCCAGAAAAGTCCAAACTTATGGGGTTTTTTTTCTGGCAGTGAACAACACTAAAACTTTTCTCTTTAACCTGCAGTGAAACACTCTTGAGCTGCAGCACGTGAGCTCTTCCACCTGAGAATATCTTCCAGTTAGTTGGGTGTCAGATGGACTCCTGCCCAAAAACTGAGAGAAAAACGTGTTCTGCTTCCAAAACAAACTCGTTCTCACCTCGAGAAGACACACAAAAGAAGGGTTTTCAGCTTTCATAAGCTCACCCAGGTCAGGTCAGGAACTGGCAGTGAAAAAGGGAGCACACCTGTGTTGGAAAAGGGTGTTCACAAAGTGTTGCTCAAAGGATTTAGAACCAACAGGACAAAAGAGGATTGTCCGCAGCATTCCAGGTGTGGAAAAGCACAGTCCAACACCCTGCCCTGAGCATGGGGCTAATCCACCCCGGGGCCATGGTGGAGGGAAGCTGAAGCTCTGAAGGATGTCCTTTTTGTTTGACTTTGGGCAACCAGCTGATAGGGACATCTCATTAATTAAAGAGGAATTACAGGCCCATCCAGAAGAGAGCTCACAGTACTTGAGGGGTTTTTTGTCCTGAAGAAATGCCATAAAGTGTTTGCTCTTCCAGATCCAGTTCAGCAGTCCAGCCTTGTGCCCTAAATCTGGGGTGATCATGACCTCATCCCGTGTCTCTCATGACCCTCAGGCATCTTCTCCAAGGCATCCAGTCCAGCTCCTGGCCCTACACAGACACCCTGACAATCCCACCCTGTGCCTGGGAGTATTGCCCAAGCACTTCTGACAGCCTTGGGGCCGTGCCTGCTCCCTGAGGAGCCTGTTCAGTGCCCAACCACCCTCTGGGCAAAGAACCTGATATCCAACACAGAGCTCCTCTGACACAGCTTCGTGCCAGAGCTTCCGCTCCTGGCTTCTCTCTGCAGACCCTTGTTCTGCTCGTGGAAAAATCAGCTGTGCTCAACAGCGCTGGGCCTTGCACTTATCCACCTCTTCCCCTGGATTCTGCTCCTTGGATGTCCACTGGAACCCCAAATACCGAGGCTGGCCTCTTGCTGAGGGCATAAAAAGTAGAAAAACTTGAGACAAATGAAAACTGCCTCTTCCTTTGGTGTCTGGAGTGCTTTGGGTGCTAAATCAGTTTGGGTGAGCATTCATTTGACCTGTACCTCTGAATTTAGGGTCCTTATATCCCCTGCTGTAGGGTCTGAGGCATCCAAGAAGATTTCTGATTTGCTTCTTCTATGTGCAGATGGTGATACTTCAGAGGTTTTTGTCTTTGTCAAACTGGGCCATTGTTCAGAAGAAACACAAAAATCCAGATCTGACAAAAAATTGGTGGTTCTGCCCTTTCATCCTCTTGAGATTTTAACACCGTCTTCTGCACCAGAGGCACAAGAGAAAAAAAAAAGTGAAAACCACTAATTTTTTTAACAAGAGCAAGGCAACAAGTTTTCTTTTACTGTTGTTCTCAGAGATGGATTTATTTTTAGTTTTTAAAATTTAATTTAAAAGGCAGAAATCATCATGAGGCAGGAATGGGAACTAGACCATTTCAGCCCACACTTGCTAATTTTACAAAGCTATGAAATATGGGCTCATATAAATAAAAATATTGGGCAGCTGTAACCATGAACACTGTGACCATCCCTACCTGTGATAATAACGCAAAAGTTAAAAAAAATTCTCCTCATCAGCTCCACCAAGGGTTAATTTTCAAGATGGTCAAATATTTCAAAATACTGAACTAAAAATAGCAGTGTTCCTGTAAGTTGTTTAAACTGCTGGAAAAACTCAAGCTGTAGGAGCAAGGTAAAACCTCTCACACGTGTACAGATTCACACATGTACAGTCACTTCTTTGAATTGAATTCTTTAATAAAAAGGAAAAAGAAAACCAGAGCTACGATGCTGTTTGCTCAGCTGGGCTCACATTGACAATGAATGTTTGTCTTGAGCCCTATGGGTACCAAGCTGAACAAACGCAATGTTTATCACACTTGTAGCAAAAATATTTTTTTTAAAGTCTTCTTTTTTTTTGACATTTCACTTTAATTTTTTTTTTGGGTCCTAGCTAAGGAATCCTGCCTGTAGGTACTACTTTGTCTTTTTTCCAAAATCTTTTCTCCTTCCATTTGAGGAATAATAGAAAGGCTGCACAAACTGCATGACTGCTGGAGACCTGGGGTTTTATTTTAATTACAGAAAGCATACAAGCAAGCAAATAAGGAGAAATTCAATTAAAAACCTAGAAAGACAAACAGCAAAAACACCAAAGGCATTGGTGGCGTCATAAAGAAATACAGCTGAGATCTTTATCACATAAGTTATACTCAGAGCAAACAGTCTGCAATGGGAAAGGATGAAATCAAAAAGGCGAAATTCTCTATATTTAACTTAAACTGCCCAGTTTTTAGCATCAGCCATGACAATCTGTGCATTTCCAACACCTGCCTCTGTTGGAACGATTCCCTTTTAGGAAATGTTTCTATTTCCACAGCAGTCATAAGGTCAGCATAAATACTTAAGCATAGAAAAGAAAAACCCCTGATCATTAGGTAGCTGTAGTGAAGTGAATTTTGGCTTGGATAAAACCACATGAATCACATTTGGCATCTTTACTGTTCTTGCCATACATAAATACGTGGGTCCTGGGATCCACGAGGCGGTACTGGATGGTTTGCACAGGGTATTTTGCACACTCTTGAAGAAGGGATGTGCCTCACCTTGGTTTTTTTGGTCTTTCAAGACCAACCCCAAGTGCTGGACTAAATATGAACCCTTCTTTGCCCATCTGTGTCTCTCCTGCCTCTCAGCAGTTTAACAGCTGCTCCATGGGAGCCAATGCCAAGGCTCCTTCCACCTTTTACTCCAACAGCTCCAGTGCTGGCCAAGGTTTGTGAAACAGCTCTGTCCTGTCTGAGAGCCATCCTAGAGCACCACCAGGAGCTCTCTTAGGACTGGGAAGTGTTCTTCAGCCTTCTGGCTCAGGCTCCATTGATTGCTCCATTTCCTGAGTAACACAGGAATGGTGCCATCAATGTGCCTCCAATCCTTATGCCCATCCTCTTCCTCCTCCTGGAAATGGCTGCAGGGGCATTCTTGCTCCTCAGCCTGGTCCATGCTTGGCCTGGGACCTGTGTTAATCATCCCTGATGCAGGCATTGGTGGGATGGGAGGCTGCTCAAAGCCATATTATTTCCTCTTCTTGCTCACTTCATTTAACACACATTTAACCACTTCCAGAGGCCTCACTCATGGTGTTGTTCTTGCATGGGGTGGGATGACCAAGGACCAGGCTGTGCCACTGAGATTAAACTGTTTTTTCACCTTTCTTGTTTTTTTTCACCTGATGCTGCACCTTGATATGTCAGGAGAGATATTATCTGTGTGTCAGCAGTACTCTGGCCATGTTGAAATATTTGTAAGTATTTCAGATAAAGTTTTGCCCCATTTATGTGACGAGCCTGATATGACAATTTTTAAACATATTCTTAGAAGATTCTTGGTTAAAAATACTAAACCACCAGCAATTATATAAAATTAAATAAGTGGTTCTAGGATTTGAACTCTCATCCAAATCCAAGATCCTGTCCTTGAGACCAAACAAACCGAAACGGCCAAAGGTGATTGCATGGTCAGATTGGAGAATCATGATAAGTGTGCAACACAAGGCAGGAATCAGAAATATCCAAGCTAAGAGAGCCCATATAGGAATTCTGGGGAAAAATATTCGACTTTCTCAGCTCCTGTCCGAGAAGGTAGATTGTGGCAGAGGACTGAGAAGAATTCCTGGAAATGTGTCTCTCTGAGAAACCACAGATCTACTCTGAAGCCGGGGAGCAGCATAACAAACATGATTTCAAAATCTATAATGCAGATCTAGCTCAGGCACAAAAATCAATCCTATTGACTTCGGTGCATGTGGGAAAAGAAGGGCTGGAAATGGAGATCAGTGACTTTGTGGTGAATCACTCAGGGTCAAGGTCTCACTCTTTTACCTCAGGTTGTCTTGCAGTGGAAACAGTGAAAAATTAATTTGTCCCACCCAGCGTCCCTTAAGGAGATACGTCTTATCTTCTGGATTCCTCAGGCAATCCCTCTGTCCCAGAACATTTTTAATCTGTCCTGTTTCTATCCTCCTATGTGGCCATTGAAGCAGAGGAGTTTTCATTCAGGAGTTTTCATTCATTCATTCCTCTCTGCCTTGTGGAGTCACCACATGAGAAATTGGAGAAAGCCACTGAAATGTCTTGTTTATTCCTTTTGATAACACAAACAAGGAAATTCCACCAATTTCTCTTCCCTTTGGCCAGCTGATGTGAAAGGAGCTACAACATAATTTCCACAGCCATAAAACTTCAAGTGAAGTCATAAATCTCAAAGAGAAACAAAACCCACCATGCAGTAAATCATTTAAGTGATTGAGGAGTCTTAATAGCCACTCTCTCATTTGAAAGTTTAATTATCCAAGAGTCTGTCTGTCAGAATAAACTTCCAAGTAAAATAATAACTAGACCATCCAGTAATAATTGTTCAGTATTTAATAAAATGTTGATGTTTTTAACAGATATTTTATAAACTGTGGTTAGTGGGTGACAACACAGCATGTCAGGAGGTCTAGAGAATGTTGCAAAAGAGATCAGTTGTGGACACTGGAAATGTTCTGAGTTTCAGATTTGCAAAGAGTTTTGTATGAATTTAGGAGCCCAAGAGAAGAAAGTCATGTAAAAGCCAGGTGGTTCATAAAAATTATCTGTGTTAGGTTTTCTGCAGAGATAAGAGAGAGGCATCTCCAGGAGGCGAATTTTGGCAGCTGTGGATGTTAAATTTCTGTCTGAAAATATTAGTAATGCTCTATTGATTACATGGGGAAATTTGAAAAGCAGGTATGAATAAATGCTTAACTTTTAGATATGTGAGTCTTTGGGTTTGAGAACAAAATTGCTGATGTGTGTCTGTCATTTATGACATTTGGAGAATTCTGGGACTCATTATCTCACTCTGACAAACTGTTGCGCTTATTTCTGTTTGGTATAATTTTATTTTTCAATTCTCAAAGAAGAGGATGCAGATAGTCATGCAGATGCTCCCATTTTTCTGATAACCCTTTTATCTACAGATACCACATGCAGTGGTAAAACACTTCAGCTTACTTTTATTTGCTGTGAGTGGAAGGAAGATCAGAGAATGGCTTCAGAACTGGAGGTGTGCAGCTGTTGCTGGATAAAGGACGTTCAAAATGCACAAACAGAAAACAAACACTCTGGCCCTCCAAAAGAATGGCAGATTTCTTTTCTGGAAGGCTTTTCAGAATGCCAAAAATGGTAAAAATGCATTTGAATACACAGAAATCTAGGAAAAGGTGATCCAGTTCATTTTATGGAATTATTCAAATCGAAGCAGGTATTTTCTTGAAAGAAATGCAGCTTTGCTGACCCAGATAACACTCAGACCTCTCACTGCTATTCCTGTAAAAGTGGATGCAAAAGATGAACTTTCTTAAGCATCCAGTAGAAATCCAAGTGGATTTCTTGTGGAAGGGCATTACCTGAAAAATAGGTATATGCAGATTAGGTCTAAAAAAGGAAATTAAATGAATTATTATTAAGTAGAGGGATATAAAATCAGGAGAAGAGCAGATTTAAGGTTAAATATTAATGAGTGTTCTATTAAAAGTGAGGTGACATCAGCTCTGTTGGTTTTCAGTGGGAGATGAATCTGTGGTTGGGCCAGACAACTTTGAATTGAAGTCATGGTGGAAAAAATATCTGTAGATGTGATGAAGTAACATGGAAATCTCATCCAGTGGCTTCCTTTTTTTTGAATAATTTCTCGTATGAAATACACTTTAGAACAGGAATGTATTCATTTCTCATGTCATTACAATATTGAAGAGATTCCTGAGCAATACATTGAAGGAGTATAAAAAAAAGGAAGTAAATCCATTTTATAACTTCAACATAAATATGTTTAATGTCCAATAATGTTCACACTGCTCAGAAACAGAATGGAATTCATATTTAATTATTAGAACTTGCTATCAATTATTAAACATTTCCACACTGGAGATGTTTAAGGCCCAACTCACAACGAAAGTTAAGAAATACCAAATATTTCTGAGTCGCTGTCTGCCCAAACGAATATCTTCAGAGTGACTCATTCTGGTGTGTTTAGCCCGTAAAACAACAGCATTCAAATTGTTCCTGAAAATATATTTATATCCCCAGGAATCAAAGTTTTGGCTTTAAACTCACCACGAACTATGACACTTGTCTGATAAAAGCTTATCAGTTGACCATTACAGACCCTTTCACAAGAGAAGATGGAAGATTTCTTGTAAAATTTATTTGCCTATTAATTACAGGGATTTGTGTTTTCCTGAGTGAATCATTTCTGCCTCACAGAGCCAGGTTCCTGTAACATTTTCAAAGCAGTTGAGGGAATCAGACAACAAAGCACTTAAAAAACAAAATTTGTTTCTCAGCACTGCGTTTTGAGTTTCCAATGAGCTGTTTTCCTCCTTCTCACTGTGAAATGCCCACAGCAGAGTTTCACAGGATCGTGGAATGATTTGGGTTGGAAGGGACCTTAAATCATCTCATTCCACCCCCTGCCATGGGCAGGGACACCTCCCACTGTCCCAGGCTGCTCCAAGCCCCATCCAACCTGGCCTTGGACACTTCCAGGGATCAAGGGGCAGCCACAGCTTCTCTGGGCACCCTGTGCCAGGGCCTCCCCACCCTCACAGCCAAGAATTTCTTCCTAACATCC
>VZRQ01009978.1:28865-91171 GCA_013397975.1 Machaerirhynchus nigripectus
CAGGTGAACCCCCCCAGCTCTCCCAGCCTGTTTATTCATTTATATTTTATTTTGGTCCTGATTTCTGTACACTTACAAGAAGTAACCACCCCACAGCTGCCCACTGGGATTCCATTTGAAATTCCTCACCAGCTGCTCATTCCTCTTTAAATTTGTCCCTGATTTTTTGGCAGCTGGAGGGAAGTGTGGAAGCAACATCCCACCACCAAATTCGGGTAAGAAACCCTTCTCCAGCCTCAACATTCTTCTCACTTCCCTTTGGAGTCACTGAAGGGGAAATGGGAGAAGATGGTCGGTGATCCTATGAGAGACATCCAACTCTCTGGAACACATTATTGTTTATAATGATTTGACCTCTGCTGGCTGCAAAGGCAGTGCAGGGTGACTATTTCAGCAAACACCCCCACTGGAGATGTTATAAATAGTCAGGCACCTCTCAGTTTGTCCAGTTCACTGCTCCAGCTCCTAAATCTCTTCCAAATTATTGCAGTATTATTTTTTCCCAGCCATTAATCAGTCTTGTCTGCAGAGCAGAGAAGGAACAGCCTTATTTTATGCTTTGTCATGAAACAAACAAAATATAAATAAATCCCTGGAACAGCAGCTGGAGTTAATCCAGAATGAAACACTCAGCTTAAAACAGAATGTTTAAAAAGCAACATTTAACCCCTTTTACATTAACAATATGTTTCTAAATGAATAAAGGCTTTAAACCCAAAGAGAATTGTTTTGCTCTCAAAATGTCAAAGTTAATATTTGACTTTTAATACGTATTTCACACTTTTCTCACTTTTTTAGACAATTAGGAAAACCATCTGAGTGTCACCCCTCTTCCAAATACATTTTCCAGTCATTTTACTCTCTGCCAAAGAAAATCTTGCCCGTTTCTAACTGTATAAGACAGAAGAGAATGTCTGGAGCCCATCAGCCTGACAGAGACAGTAATCAGCAACAAGGAAGAGCCCAAAAATCTTTCTTAGAATCTTTAGTAAATCTGAAAAATCCTCTCTCTATTTCATGCCAACAAATTAGTAGTAGATCGAGGCTCAGTCTGTGTTGCTTTCCTTCTCCGCTGGCCAAATATCCTCATTTATTTTCTGGGAATAAGGAACTGGTCAGCTGCTACAAGAGTTCATCCTTCTCTGCATTGCCCAACAAGTTTACAAATTACAGAGAACAGCTGAGTTGAAATTGTTCATTAGAGAATCAGAGCCACGTGGCAGCAATGGCAGTGCGGGTGCAGATTCTGGTTTTTGGGAGAACAAAAGATGGATGTACTCTAAAAAAACCTGGTGGGGCGATGAGGATGAGTTGGATGATTAACAAGGCTGATACTGGCAAATATAAATACCCAATGTTGTTGTCAATCAGAGGTTGAAGAGGGCAGAGTAAGCAGTGTTTTAGGAAAATGAGGTTTTAATGCAACTTTTCCAGGAATATTTTCACAAAGAAAATAGTGGAAGCATTTTAAATACACCTACAGTGGCAGCCCTCTATTTAATCACCTGTTTAATTATCCAAAATCTGTGTGGTGAAATCCTCACCTCCTGGTTTTAGAGGCTGCGTGAAGGCAAAAAAAAAAAGTGTTGGCTATAAAATCTGTGTCGTGTAGATGTACACCAGCAATTCCAGGGGCTGCAATCAGTGCACTAAAAGTAATTACAAGCCACGAGACACAAAATGCTGGGAATTGCAGCAGCCCCTGTCTGGCATTTTTCTCCAGAACCAATTTTCTGGAGGCATTTGCAGCTAAAAGGATGAAGAAACTGGAAAACAGCACGAAGCTCAAGACTCGGAAGGAATTGAAGGAAGGAAATGCACTCTGAGTTTCAGAATGCTCATGAATCATTTACACACAAAATAATGTGGGAATTGATGTGTTTGGAGTACAGTAGTGATGTAGATGCCACGGATTGATGTTTTTTCCCATTATTTCCTCTCCCCACACCCAATTTTCACAGCTGAATTAGGGTCCCCGTGACCCCTCTATCAGCAGTGGACGTCAGGCATCGCTTTTGGAGCTTTTCCTACCCCCAGCTCTTTCAGCAGCTCTGGTTCTCTGTGGTCCTCAACCTGTTCCAAGCAAGAGAAGATGATTCAGGGAAGACCAGGATTTTGCTCAAGAGGATCAGGGAACAGGCAGAACTCCAGTGGAAGGCTTCAGGGAAGAGCAGGGCTACACAGGGGCACACTGCTGCCAGGGAGGCTGTTTGGGAACTCTAAATATTTAGTTCATAATTAGAGAAACCAGTTCAGGTTACCCTGCCCTTTGATTTAAATACAAGAAAACAGAGCACAATTGGAGATTTATAGGTCTTAAACACCAGAATCAGAGTGCTCAAACAGGAGAGACCTGCAGCATTGACACAGGGAAAGAAAAAAAGGAAAGAATTCCAGTGGGGAAAAAAAAAAATAAAAGCTCTAATATCCTGTTGGAGCTACTCCTTCTGCACAAGGGTCAGCATCCTTTCAAATTAATGGAGAACGACGAAGTATTATTGTTCTGAGAAATCATACTAATATCCCATTCTCGGTGTCTAGAGCCCTGGCATTATAAAGTTCAGGACTAATAAATGTCCTTCACTAACAAAATCATTTAAAAAGTTCATTTAATCATTTAATAGTTCCAGGAATACTTCTTTTAAAAGTCTTAAAGTTGTCAGAAAATGGGTCATTTACTTTCCCAAACATGTGCTTATCCATTGGTTACACAGCCCACGGGATTCCAAGAAGATCTGGAATATTTTAAAAGTTACTTGAAAAAAAAAAACCCAAATGAAAAAAACAACCCTGACAACTTTTACAAGTAGATCTCAATTCCAATCTTCTTAGAATCAGTTTAGTGTCTTCTTTTTTTTAACTGCTACACTGCCATGTGCTTTTTTTTTGCCATATTTCCCTTATTCTTTCCTTCAGGCAGACAATTACCAGTGAACACAAGGATGCTTTGGTGGCTCTTTTAGCATTCCTTGCCTTACTGAAGCTCCCATGAGTTTTAAAAGGATCTATGTACATAGGCAGTGCCCTTTTTGGGCAGCCAGAAGGGTTCTTATCCCTAAAGCCCAAGTGGATCCAAACTATTCCGTGCATTGCTTTGTGGTTAATGAGGAGTAAGCAGAAAGGATTTGATGGATAGGAATGGGATGAGTGGAATCTCTGCTGTTAAACCTTTGCTTAGGTGGTCTTTGGATGCAGCTTAAAAGCCCAGTCCTTGTATAAACGCCTGCTTCTCTTCACCACTGCAGTTCTTACTGCCTTTGGAGACAGTTTATATTCCAGGGTGGGTTTTCAAAGGAAAGCTGTGGTACTCCAGGGTGGATGGATGGTGTAAGTGCAAGCAGCAACTATTCCTTTAATGCTACTTCTGTCAGGAAAATATGAACTCTTGCCCCTTGCTTAGACTAAACACTGGCCAAAATTATCTTCTCGGTGCTTGAGTGCTTCCAGTTTTCCATTTCACATCCTCATCTTTACAGCTTGCAGTGGCAAGATGAGTTCAACCTACAGAAACTTCCCAGGACTTTGGCGAGGTTCTTCTAACAGCGAAGAAAGCTCTGTGGAGATTTTGGGGTGCTGGGTGCCCCACTCTTCTGTTTCATCCGGAGGATTCTCCCTTCAGCAGCCTGATCCTTTCCCACCAGGGCAAAGTCAAATCCACAAGTACCACTGGTGTTACTCTTCACTCGATTCCAATTATACCCCAAAAGAGCCAACCTGAGCTAAGCAGAGCTTTGTTCTCAAGCTGGAGAGTCCATACAGGCTGTCCAGGGATTTTGGGGAGTCTCCCTCTCTGGAGACATTCGAAACCCACCTGGACGCATTCCTGTGTCACCTGCTCCGGGTGGCCCTGCCTTGGCAAGGGGTTGGATTCCAGAGGTCCCTTCCAACCCTAAGGATCCTGTGATCAGGGGGAAAGGAGAAATCTGAATGCTGGAGATGTTCAATCTATTGGGTGAAGGGCAGTGAAGAGTCCTCGACGCGTTCCTTTGCCACCGTGTGCTCCCACAACCCCTCCGTGGGGTCCTGCTGGGACGTTCCCACCCCTCCATGGTCCTGAAGTTTCTGTAGCTGGTGTAACCCATCCCCTCCACATTTCAGCTCCTATCAGGCCTGCACAGTTTGTAGCATTTGTAGCAAGCTGGATGAAAATCATCAAAAAATATCTCGTGTCTCTGTGGTGTGATGGGAACAGAGGGCAGAGAGCAGAACTTCAACAAGTGCAAGGGAACGTAAAGATGTCCGGGGATGCTGTTTGTCCTTAAAACACAGAGGGACAGAGTGATGGAGTGGATGGAGAATTGCAGGAGAAGAACTCAGGAGAGAGCCGATAGTCCAGAGGATGGACTTGTATAAACCATCTCACCCCTACGTTCTGTTGCAAACATCCTGATAAAATGAGTATTTCAGGGTATAATGTTCTTATCATTCTTGCAAGGCTCTCCAGGCTAAACATCTTTTGCAGGTGAGCAAGAAAAACTGAATAAACCACTTTTTTCCCCAACTTTCATCCTTATAAAGCTACTTCAGTTGCCAACAGTTAGAAACAAGCAATAAACTGGTTATGCCTGGAATCAATATTCAACACAAAGAGCATGAAAAGAATACATATAAATATATATATATATATATATAAAATCACTGCTTGTCTGGATTCAGTGGAACTGCTTGTGCGTTTTGAGAGGGAGAAGGAGGGTCTGTGTTACAGCAGATCTGTCACTGACCCTCGCTTTGCTACAAGCAGTTGCATTTAATTAAGTTTTAATGCTGCAATCATCTTTACTCAGCCAAGGGGATAGTGGGTTACTCCATGCACTTACATTATCTATGGAGTTATTTAAAAACAGTGCGCTGCCTTTATGCGCCACCATTCTCACACCTCTCATTTGTCTCCTTCTCCAGCACAGGGAAGAAGTAGAAAGTGGGAAGAGAAAACTGAATTATGTCTGGGAGGGAGAATTCTGTGTGTAGGAGGCACCCCCTGCCTGCCTGAACTACACCTGAGCTCGTTAGTGTAATATTAATTTATCTTTTCTCAATTTCTACTTAATATATTCAAGAGTCCAGAATTAAAATCTTCTCACCTAAAAGGTGAACAAGACAGATGATTCACATTTTAAGAGACCTGTGTCTCTGCAATGGCTGAGAAAACTACATGAGGTTATTTGCTCTGAAGCACAGACATCTGAATTTGGGGGAGACGAAATCTACAGGGCAGAAAGGTGTTGTTGATGGTCCCTCTGAAACTGGGAAACTCCCTCTGAAACTGGGGAACTCCCTCTGAAACCCTCTGAACCCCTTCCCTGAGCCAAGGGCATCTCAGTGCAGAGGTGATTCATGTTACATAAATAAGCGGGGGCACGCGATTTGTATCTCATGTGATTTTATTTCATTAAAAATTGAATTATTGATGAAAAAATTGAAGAATTGTATTATTGCTGTTTTTCCCACCTCGGTATCCTGGTTTGGGAGAAATCTGGTGTCTGTTAAACTCCTGGTTTCCCGAGCATCCTGCAACCCTGTCCTGAGTCAGCTGTGGGGTGCTCAGAAACTCTGCTTGTGTTCATCCAGCAGAATTTAATCCAAAATATACCTGATTCTTGATAATAATGGAAAACACTTGCAATTTAAACGTGGTAAGGGTACGGTTGTGCTCTGTGAGCTAGAAGAGGAAATTGGAAGCACAGCACATGACCCAGGTTGCTGGCTGTTGGACTGCACAGATCTGCGCAGGTAAATACAGGTGGCAACCAGCAGCAGGGTCAGGACTTTGCCTACAACAAGAAGATTGTTCACATTCTTGGCAATGTATATAAAAATAAAAATAAAAATAGAAATAGAGATAAAAGTAAAAATAAACAAAAATAAAAAAATAAAAATAAAAATAAAAATAAAGAAATAGAAATAGGAATAGAAATAAAAATAGAAATAAAAATAAAAATAAAAATAAAAATAAAAATAAAAATATAATATCGTCAAGATTCGGTTATGCAGAAATGTGATAAACTTTGATGGTCCCTCTAGAAGGTGGCAATTTGTACAACATCTATGTTGTAAAATATTTTACACACTCAGAGCAGCATTTTGTTAATTTCCTGAGGGCAAAATATCAGAATGCTCAATTGAAAGGAAAAGGTCTGTGACCTTTTAAATTCATATAAAAGAATAAGTAGTAAAGAGGAAGGTGCAACATGACACAAAAAAAAAAAAAAAAAGAGAGTAGACAGAATCATCCATTAATTGTGCTTCTATTTGTTAAACCTCACTTGGTGAGGCATAATTTAAAGATACAGGGAAAAAATTGATCTGACCAAACACAGAAGTCTGCAAAGCTTCACAGGATATTGATGTGACGACTCCTGTGGGGTTATTGCCTCGATCACCTCCCTGTGAGCAGAGAGCAGAGTTCATCTCACAGAAAGGTGGATGCCAAATGTACATTAGGTGATTTGCACCCCAATGATGAGTCTGTAAGAGGAACTCAGCGTGCCAAGTTCAGTTGTAAATGTCATCACTGAAGACTTCTGAAGTCAATTATGATTAGTCCCAGCTTTTTGCAATTTTTCCAAAGCCAAACACCAGAGATATCTGAGAACTGGAAGAGCTACACTGAAATGTTTAAGAGGAATCAGGTCTTCAAATTTTAACCTAAATCCACTTTAATAATTAAGCACAGAAATTAAATCTCCTTTTGAAGCCTATCGTGCCCTTATTTGACTATGATGGCTGTCCTTGGTCTGCTTGGATTATTGATGCTCCAGGTGAAAAACCAAACACGAGGAGCTCTGTGTGGAGGCAGTGGTTTGGCTTTAATTCTATTAAACATCAGATTTAATGATCATCTGTGCAGAAGCTCTGCAAGATGTGGGAGGAATGAAGAAACTCCTGACTGCTAATCAATAAAGTGTAACTTCTGAAATCATGATGTGGCAGCTTTTAAAGAGTATCTTCAAATCCTTCTTTTCACTGAGATTCAGCTTTTCTTCACCCAGCCTTTTGCCTACACACTGCTGTGGGCTTGGCTATGTGGGACTGGAGTGATTTTGCTCTAACTGGGGGAGCTCTGAGAGTTTTTCTCTGCTTATAAATGAAATAAATGATTTCTCTGCTGCTCTGATCTGGTTATGGTACCTGTGCAAGCTGGAAAGCCCTTCTGGAACACACCTCCCTTCTGCCCTTGACCATCATGGTCTTCAGTCTTCCCCAAATCACCTGGCAAGGGATGCTGGTGGTGGCAGCTGCAAGTGCTTCTGTGCCAGGAGAAATTCAGCTTTCGGGGCTGTTTATCCCTCACTGAAAGTTATTTCCCATGTTCTACAGAATGGATTGGGTGCATGGCACGGAAATGGAACGTGGAATCTCTGTCAGCCTTCCCATTACCTCTAGCAACATCTAAAACTGCACTCTGATGTCATTTCAATTCCTAATAGAAAAATATTAGCCATTATCCTTTGGTTTTAGCACTATTTAAAAAAAAAATCACCAAAATTATAAAGCAGTAGTGTACATACAGTGTTATACAATTAAAATTACATACATGCACTCACAAAGACTGTGATTTTTTTGTCATCAAAAGTTGTTATCTCTTAGTTCACTCAGTCCCAAAAACACATTCTGTGGAAAAGGAACAGCTCCAGCCAGCACCAGGATCAAATTTTATCTTACCATGCCTCAGCTGCCAAAGAGCCAACACACACTTTGCTCCAGTGAGTTTGCACAAGTCATAAGTGCTGTTATAGAAAATCAACACAGCAAATACTCCTTTGTTGAACTATTAGAAAATGATGATGAGTTGCAGTCTACGGAGCTCTCCCTGCCAGCATTTCAAAGAAATCAGCAATGTTTTAACACCCAGAGAGCAGCTGGAGTGTGAGGAACACCCAGCACAGCACCTGGGAGAAGCGGCGATGGCCGTGACAGAAGGCTGGGAGGAAATCACAAGGATATGAGGAGTTCAAATGCCTCTTTTAAACCAAAATTAAAAGGTGCAACGTGCAGTCTGGAGTGTGGAAAATCCAGCCTGGAAAAATGTTCAGTTTCTAAAGAGCTCCGCCAGAAAATGGCAGGTACAACGGGATGGTCTGAGCCAGCAGAGACAGATGTTTGTTTGTTTATTTATTTACGTGCATGGAGGGGGTGAATATGTTATGCAGAGAGATATTTCCATATATATATATATACAGAGGCCGTGAAAGTGGGAGCTCTTATGAAATAGGAAGTAGGACATGGTTCAGAAGAACAGGCAAGTCCCCACCTTCCCACATCTTTGGAAAGTTTTAAGAGGTCCGTGTTTCACCATGTGGAAAATCCCTTTTTCTTTTGTCCACCCAGGTTTCTCAAAGGGTTTCTTGCATAACTCTTAGTTAGGTTAGGTTTCTGAAGCAGTTCCTTGATGTTTCCAATCCCCTGTATCCTCACATGTAACTCCTGAGTGTGGGGATCATTTCTATCACCTCATTTTACTCTGCTTTCACACCTAATTTAGGAGGATAATTCCCCTTGTCCCTCTCTCCCCAGTTAGCAGTTCAGATCCTGGAGATGTTCATCTCTCAGCCTTGACTGCAGAACACACCTACAAAGTGCTGTTTCACCTCATCCAGTGCTGTTCCCCGCCCAAAAGGATAAAATAACCATGAATTTAAATCACTCCTATCTACAACCTGCAGCATGACTGTTCGCTCTGGCATGTGAATTTATTGTCATGATAATGGCAAACTCGGCAAAACATGTAATAAATATTTGTTATTCGTATCTTTAAAATATTAGCTGGCACATACAGAGGTTGGTAACTATGGCAACACTGATAAATTTGAAAAAAAATGGCTCTTATTTGCTTTGTACAAAAAGGTCAAGGACTGAACACTTAGAGCACAAACAGGAAGAGCCAATTTTGAGGATTAACTGCTGGAATCGGTGGTGTTAGCATTCCCCATCCTGGTAGCATTCACCCTTGGACACAAGGGACCCATTAGGGATCCAAAAGGAAAAATATCTCTCTTGACTAGCAACCAGGAGGCATGAAATTGCCAGTTTCTACGAAATGTTCAATTTCCTCTTTTTTTTTCCCCTTGACCTTTGAATGATTTCATTTTTCTTAAAATCACCCTAATGACCTTAAAACTTTCCCAGAACTGGGATAATAGGCTATAGTGTGACTCCACACATGGACAAATATTGACAGAGAACATGCACATAGGAACGTGCTGTGAGACCTGCTAGGCCTCCACCCTAATTGTTACTGCCAATACATGTGGCAGGTTTTTTATCAGAGAATTAAATAGCCTGGTATTGCCTCGTGCTGAGCAAACAGGGGCTGGAAACCCAGGAAAATAGATCTGGATGGTTTCAGTTTGGACATAACTGATTGTGCTGAAGTCTGACTTTTTGTATGATTTAAAGCCAATATCTAAACTGGCTTTAAATCAAAAGTGCTGAAGAGGAGCAGCTTAACTAAGAAATACTTCATATATCCATGGTTTTTCCCACTTACATCAGGGACAATTTGCCATCAGCAGGATTTTTCTGTGCACGAGAGTGCTCGGGGTGCTGAGTGGGAGCAGAAGAGCTCTGAGCTTCAGCAGAGCTTCAGCTGATGCAGCAGAACAAAGGGGCAAAGCCCTGGCACAGATGGGCTTTGCCAGGATCTGGCATAATTATAAACCAAGAGAAACGAGGCACTGCCACTTGGCAAACAAAGGTAGGATGGGAATGCAGCCAGGGCTCCAGCTGGACTCAGGCCCAGAAGAAAAGGTTTTGGTAAAGCAGGAGGTATTAACCCTTCAGAATGGGAATGAGAGAAATTCAGACTGGGCACTACAAAGAATTTCCCTGTCTCTTTTCATGGAAATCATAGAATTCCAGAATGGTTTGGGTTGGAAGGGACCTTAAAGATCGCCTTGTTCCCCCCTGCCATGGGCGGGGACACCTTCTCCTGGAGGGAAGGTTCTGATGGGTGATTGAGCAGGATGGGCAAGGTCAGTGTCTTCTCCAGACACGCTGGGCAAGAAACACGTTATCCTGATGGATTTCACAGGATGTTTTGGTAGCACACGTAGGTGCTGTGAAAATGTGGAGATCCTCTTTCCTGCAGGGTCAAAAAAGGTGAGAGTGCTCAGCTGCTGTCTGGGGAAGGCACAGGCAATCCAGACGAGGTTTTGGTGATTATTTTCGGGTTTGATTGCAGGGTCTGCAGGGTGGCTCTCTTCTTAATATTCCTCTTAGTACCAACCTGAGCAGAACTGGGCAACAACTCAATTTCCCACTGCCTTCCCAGTGCTTTGCATCACCAGGGGTGCAGGTGAGGAAGAGGAGCGGCTTGTAAATCCGCGTCACACCAGGATTTTTCCTCTGCTCCCAAGCTGAATCTTGTGTGGGGTGCAGGAATCTGACATGCCAGAGAGTGTGACAGATAACACATGTGAGTCTGAGCTCTCATTCCCCGGCCTCAGGAAGTGCTGGAATATTTCTTTGAATTGAATTGCAGTTATCTCACGTGCCTGGCAATTTCAAACGCTGTGTGCTTGTGCAGCACAATCTTTTTACAGATTATTAAATCAACAGAAAACCACCATGGAAGTCATCTAATCTAATTTTGTGCATATTGGTGTTTCCTGAATTAACTTCTGTTGAATTAGTACTTGTTTATGAGGAAAAAAGAAAAACCAAAATAATGAAGAAAACTCCAGAAGTCAAATTCTTTTGTATGTCTGAAGTCCCTCATATCCCAAAATTAATAGTTTCAAACAGTAGCTAGATCAACGTTGTTCAAAAAAAGACATTTTAATCCAAAAATATGGATTTCAAAAGGTAATTTTAGAGCAAATTTATATTCTACTGCTGCTTTACCCTTGATATTCTTTTAGTTATAACCTCCACTCTTATTCTGATTAAATAACTGCCAGCCAAGGCAACTTTGCATGACCAAGAGAGGAGAATGATTGTTCGTTTGTCACCATTTTGCTTTTAAATAAACACATTAAAGAACACACCGGTCATTTAAAATGATTTCTATTTTCTAACTGCTCCTGTAGGTCCTTTTTTTGCTATGTAACTTTGGAATATTTTCATAAATGTTTGATCAAATCGTGTTTTGTTGGTTATTATGCTGATTTTAATGGCAGGGTCACTCACTGTGTGTTACATTGTGACATCACGGACCATTGTTAACTGAGAATTGCTTGTTGAAAGCACAAATTATTCCTTCCTTGGCCAAATCAATTGAGTTAGTTTTGTCATGACACAGGTCACATGTTTCCAGAGGAATAGGGTAGGTTTTGTGACGCAATCTGTAAACCTGCCAAGGTTTAACAACACAAACGAAGAGGGAAAAATTGGATCTTTTATTTCTTACACCTCCTAAACCCAAGAGTGAAGAGTGTGTTTCCTGCTCACACATCAATATAAATTAGTAGGAAGAAGCCCAGACCCACAAAAAATATCCATGTGGTGTTTCCTATAAATATCTGTCTTCCTACGAAGTGAGGAATAAAATGAAGCGCGCTGGGTAGAAAATATTTTCCTTATGGAAACCCTGCAGCCTGGGGCAGATCGGATCTGAGACAAACTGGAAAGGGGAGAGCACTGCCGTGGTGAAAGAACTACACCTGCTGAGTCTGGTTATTTAATCTGCCTTTCTATTCAGCTCCCCTAGAAGGAATAGCCAGGCATGCCTGAAATCAGGGCTGACAAAATTCCCTACGGAAAAGCTGGCTTTGGACTTTGGCTGCAAGGGGCAGCACCTGAGGGATGCAGGCTGAGGTGACAACAGTGCAGGAGCAACAAAGGATTTCTCTTTTATGCTTTCCTGAGGTGGTGGGTAAAGAATTCCAGCTTGGGAAGCTCCCTCAGCCTCATGAGAGTGGTGCTCCAGCCACATTCCCAGCTCCATTCCTTTCTCTGGACACTCTCCAGTCCCTCAGGGTCCTTCTGGTACCAAGGGGCCCAAAAATGACCCCAGGAATGGAGGTGTGGCCTCACCAGGGGCAACCACTTCCCTCCTCCTGCTGGCCACACTATTTTTGATTAAAATCTGAGAACATTTCATTGATTTTGGTGGGCTTCCCTTGCAACCCATTCTCATTATCTTGAATAAATTATGTGAATACTTGGGATCTCAGTGCCAGCACTGAAAAGTTGTCTTAAAAGTACACAAAGAAATTATTAATCAGTGAAATAATGAGCAAAATATCACTGCTTTTGTTACTGTTGGAAGAGTTTATTTATTTAAGGTACTTTTTAACAAAGATTTCACTTCCATTTTGTAACAGCAGTCTCTGAGCTTACACAAATATGTGTTTTCATCCAAAATAAAATGTCACCTTCTGTTCCTGAGGAATCTGATGGATTTTGGGAGAAAGAAGTGACTGCGTTTTGTTTGGAAAGACATGAACATCATCTAGGAAAAGAAAAGCAAATAAAACCAACCATAGAATGGTTTGGTGAGAGTTCCATTTATCTTTCGTTTGCAATGCCATGTACTGGTATTAAATTCAGATAAATTTGGTTAAATTTCAGATATTTCATGCAAAACATTTGCCACATACCCAAAGACATCCAAACTCAGTCTGTGAAGAGGCAGCTTGAGTTTTTGAGGTTTCAGGTCCAACCCTCCCACTTAAATTGCCACAGTGAAGTCTTATCTCCACTACAGTCTGGTCCTTACCGTGATGCTGATATTCAGCCCTCGAGGGATCTGGGCTTCTCGATGATTCCCCCATCCCTGCTGGGCTGAAAGGTCTGTGATTAAAGTCCCAGGGCAAAGGAGGAGTGGGATTTGCAGCCCTGGAGAAGGGTTCTGAGGCACAAAGAAGTTTGTGGTGACACTTTGTCTGGCTAAAGAGGCCCCAGCCCTGGTGCAGAAGCAATTCGTGTTTCCTCAAGATCACTTCAAGGGAGGTACTGAGTGGTGTCCCTTCAAATGAAACAAGAAATAACTTGCAAGCCTTTTATTTATTTATTTATCTATTATTTATTTATTTACCTCTTGTGAAGGGGGGAGATCTCTGAATGTATCACGCTCCCTGCTACTCATGCTGTGAAATTCAACCCCAGCAACACAATTCAGCTCTTTCTATCAGTGTCAGGAAGAATTAAAACATTTTCAAGCTGAAAAAGGCTTGAGAAAATGACCTCAGACCATGCAATCCTCTCACACCTCTCACCAGACTCTTGCTGATGTAACATCTAGAGTAAGTTCTGGGTTTTGGAAGGGGGGTTTTGAGGGTCAGAATATTCATCTGGCTTGGAGTTGACACTTATCAGGTTATAAATGACATTAATTAATTTGTATATTAACATGTCAAGGTCTTCTGATTTTGAATATTACTTGAACAAGTTATTTTTCCTCTAGTTCCTTCAAGGAACTCCTGGTGAGGAGTGGCAGGAACAACAGGAATTCCCTGCTGAAAAGGATCTGAATGAACATCCCCCTGCTAAGAGCTGGCATCGATCTCCTGTCTGCAGACACAGACCCTGAAAAAAGATGTGCAGCAGGAAGAGGCAACTTCCTACACTTGCCCTGCCAGCTTTGCTCCAGAGGGACATTTGGGATTGCTGCAGAAGGACCTTTTGGATGGCTGCAGGAAGGAGAAGTCGTGCCTGAGACCCTGCCAGTGCCTCCCATGGCAGAAAATACCTCCTGGCTCATTCCTTGTACAAGGCAAGCAGCCCCCCGGGGATGTTGCAGCCCCCCGGGGATGTTGCTGTGGGGTCCCTAGATCTTTTGGAGAGCTCACACAAACAGGACTTTTTGATGCCTCTGCAGAAGTCTGGGCTTTGAAGCATGTAGTTTGTTATTACTATAAATTAATTCTTCATTGTTAATACTGGGGTGGGTGGGCACTGGCTGGATGGGCACCGAAGCCACTCTGTGACTCCCCTCTTCAAGTGGACAGGGGAGAGAAAAGGTTCATGAGTTGTGACAAGGGCAGAGACAAATCACTCACCAAAAGCAGTCACAGGCAAAGCAGACTCAAAGTCAGGGGTATTAATTGAGATTTTTATCAACAAACTCAGAGAAGGATAGTGAAAAGTCAAATAAACCTTATAAACACCCTCCGGCCACCCCTCTCTCCTTCCCAGCTTCTTCTCCTCCACACCAGGGGTGCAGGGAGATGGAAATGGGGTGTTGTGGTCAGTTCATCCCACGTTATTCCTGCCACAGAGGAGCCAGAGTCCTTCCCCTGCCCTGCTGTGGGGTCCCTCCCAAGGGAGACAGCTGATTTCTACATGAGATGTAATATCTACTGAAACTGTGTAAAAAACCATTCCTGCCTCTCCAAACGACATGGAAGGTGAGGCAGTAATGACTAAACTGTCTGATCATGGCAGAGGAGCCGAGTCTGACTCACTGATTTATGGCAAAGGCTGCTTCAGTCACCCAGGCCATGAGGGGCTTCTTGCTCCTGGGGCAGAGGGGACTGAGGGTAACCCAAGCTCTGCCTCCCTCCCTGAGAGCCCTGCTGGCTGCTGGGACTGGCCTGCTCTGAACAAACCCTGCTGAGGAGGAGTTTTGACCTTTTCATCTGCTGTTTTGTCTCCCACATAATGTTACTGTAGGCCTTGCTTCTGTCTGCTCATTTTTTTCTTCCTGACAGATGGTCTGATACAGCCCTTAATTCTTGACAGCAAGGGAGCAATATATACTTCTCTGACTTCCCTCTTTTTCCTAATTGATTTTACAGTACTCCAGAGTCCCAGAAATATTACTGTAAAACTTGTTTTAATGGTGCTCCTGAAATCCCAAGAATTAAAATCAATCGAAGGAGAATATATGTGATATTTTATTATGGTATAAGGAGTCTCTCCCAGGTTGAGCAACCTGTTTCACTAACATGCACCTTCTGCGTTTTCATTCTTTTCTGACTCTGCTGCAGCTTAACAAGACATTTCTATCTGTCATCTAATTCTTCCAAGATCCTCTCCTTCTTTCCATTTTGACATGTAAGTGTAAATTATCTTGCTGGTGGGATTTGAATAACTTTTAGTTCAGATTTTAGAATTAGGATTTAAAAAGCTTAAATGTGGCGATAGGACGAGGGGAAACGGCTTCAAACATAAAGAGATGAGGTTTAGGGTAGAAGAATTTAGGGAGAAATTCTTCCCTGTGAGGGTGGTGAGGCACTGGAACAGGTTGTTCAGAGAAGCTGTGGCTGCCCCTGGATCCCTGGAAGTGTCCAAGGCCAGGCTGGATGGGGCTTGGAACAACCTGGGATAGTAGAAGGTGTCCCTGCCCATGAAAGGGATGGAACTGGATGCGTTTTAATGTCCCTTCCAACCCAAACCATCCCATGATTTCATGCTCCTTGTCCCTGATTTTTTCCAAGGCTCACTCCCACCACACAGTTCCCCTTGGAGGGCTTTGTGGCTTTGTTAACTCGTGGTTTGAAACCGCTCAGAACGTGCTGCAAACTCCGTGGACTCTACTAAAACGCCAGTGAGTCCACTACTGATTGCACTGGATGGGCACTCAAGCACCACCTCAGGTAAAGCTCTTGTCTGGTGCTAGAACCCACCGTACTGTCAATTAGTGCAGCTAAAAACCCTTGCCAGTGTTGGCTCGTCCCCCTGGACTACGATGGGAAAGCAGCCGGATCAATACTTTTGACGTATTTTCCATCACCACGGGGAGGTCAAAGCCATCGTTCACCCTCATGAATTCCTGCGCTGCCAGGCTGATGCAGCAGCAGAATGTGGGGAATAGCCACAGGAGGTCTTCAGCTCAGCAAAATGATCTCATCAGGAGGGCAACAGAGAGTGGCTAAAAATGAGCAGAATGGGATAAAAACATAACCCCAGCTTTGGGTGAGGTGCCGCGGAAATTCAGCTTCCAATTCATGTCATGTTTTGCTTCAGTGTCTGCATCACATTTGAATGCTCCTGAAGTCGAGATTTTTTGGCTGGAGAAACCTTAAATGCCCATCAGCTCTTTTCCTCTTTCATGGAGGAAGGTGGAAAACCAGAAATGTTTGGGCTTTGGAGCACAATCCCTATCAGTTTACTTGAACTCTTGCTCTCAGTGTCTCTCGGTGCAGTTTTCTTTTGCAAAGTCTCTCTTGTCATGGAGGGCCCAGAACTGACCCCAGGGTTTGAGGGGTGGCCTCAGCAGTGCCCAGCACAGAGGGACAATCACTGCCCCGCTCCTTCTGGCCACACTATTGCTGGCTCAGGCCAGGTGCCAGTGGCTTCTTGGCACACCTGGGCTCATGCCCAGCCCCACATCTAGTAAAGGACAGAGATTCTCCTCAGCCCTCTTTTTATTGCTGATATTACTTACAGAAACATTTTTTTATTTTTTTGTTGCAGTAGCTGTTTTAGGTTTCATCTGGGCTTTGACCCTTCTCATTTTCTCCCTTCAAAACCTCATGACATCCTTGCATTCGGGTTCCCCATCCCTTGTCCCAAATGTCATAAACTCTCGTTTTAGTCCTGAGTTCCACACAGAACTCTGTGTTGGGCCAGGCCAGTCTTACTTTTCCTCTTTTTTTAAAACTTCCACCGTTTCCTTGCTTTGAATCTTGTGAGTCACTGACCTTGTTTTCGTGCTATTTCTCCTGCACTCTGCTGGGACCTCTGGAAAGGCATTAAGAACAATTTATCCACATAAGTTTCTACTTTGCAGCACCTGTGCAGAAATGAAGTCTTAAATTTGCTTTCTTCAAAGGCAGCAGAGATTCTGGAGCCCTGTAACTGCACCCCATTCTTGTGGGATGGTTTTGTGTTTGGGATGGTTTTCTCACGGGTCTCACGCAGCTGAGGCAGAGGAGACTGAGGAATTGAGGATCTCAGGCTGAACGAGAGCGTTTGCAGCTGAGTGGGGAAATGCAGCTCTCTTTTCTTCCAAGGCATTATGAAATACCCTGCTGTGATTGCCACGATCACATCACAGGGATTATCTCAAACTGCCTCGGCCTAGTTCTTCGAGATGAGAGGTTTTCACAGGTGCACTGATCACGAGCAAGAATTTGTGATGACGCCCAAAATACAATAAGAGGAAGAGTGAGGAGAGTACAATAAAGGACAGCAAAAATAAAAATAAAGGTGAGCATAACGTTCTTTAAGTGGCTAATTCTCAGTGAGGGGAAAAAGGGGTCACTTCGCTGTGGAAATTTGGGTTAATATTACTGAGCTTAGTAAATTGTTGTGGTATTGCTGGGTGTGATGCTCCTGCTGGGAATTCCCTGTGCGGATATCCTGGGCTGCTATTGCAGATCAGACCCACTCAGGGCAAAGTTTTATTAGACTTTTGTTAGGTTTAATATTTTAGCTCATCTTCAGCTTGTTATGAGCAGAATATCTGTGATTTTCAGTGGAAATTATACCCCTGCAAGGACATTCAATAAACCTACACCCATCCCAGCGTAACTCCTCTGAGTTATGTCTTGTCTCCTTAAAATTGTCCATAGAATGAAGAATGAACACAACTCACTGCTCTTGGCAAGAGAGCAAAACAGCTCCCTCTGAAAGACTTCAGAGTGGGTGGCTTGGATTGCTTTGTTCATGCACTCACCTTCTTGTCCTAATTTTGGAAAGGAATTGAGGCAAAATCAAGCGGAATCAACACAGTGAATAAATAATGCCTTGTCTTTATATAGCATTTCCTACACACCAGTCTCACAGAGTCCTCGTGGCAGTGCTATTTCAGGCTTTTTGTGTCTTATGTAACAGAGCTGTCCTACTGCTGACTTTGAAATGGATTGTCTTGGCCTTCAAATCATCTCCTGACAGTGCACGCCACAGATCCTCAGCTGCTTCTTCCAGCCAGTTTTGGTGTCTGGTCGTGGTTCAGTTTTAAATGTGCGAAGGAAAATGTGGAGTTCTGCTTTTTCCAGTAGGGTTTGAGCTGACAGATGCACCTCAATTGCAGAAAAATGTTGGAATGAGAGAGTTTTCCCCCCACACACATTATTTTCCTACCACTTCATCTATAATATCCTGCACAAAACAAAGCAAGAGAATTAAATTCGCAGCTCTGTGTAGCTTGCCACTTCATACTTTGTTGGATTGACAACAAAGATGGTTGGAATGACTTGTCCAGCTTTTTATGTCACTCCAGCCATCCTGTGTCGTTTAAGGAGAGGATAAGGCACCTCCAAGGTGTAATTTATATTACCCAAAAAGGAGTATCCAAGAGAGGTGGAGTGGAAAACACTCTGCCTGACTGGTTCTACAGGTGATGTGCTGTGTCTGCTACATCTAAGAAGTGAAATATTCTTAAGTTTAAGTCTATGGAAAACAGCTTTCCTGCTGAATAGTAGTTGTAAATTTTAGATATAAAGACTTTTCTCAACACAAATCTGATCCAAAAAGTGCCATTTTCCAAGTTCTTGTTTGTAGAATTTTAGAAAAAAAAATTCATATTAACATAACCATATTTATTTGATAATTTTAGTTTTGTACTTACATTATTTTTTTAATGAAGCAACTCAGTTTAGTTCTTAAGATAACACAGACCACAAATCACCCAGAACTCTTGAAAGTGAGAGGTTTTCTTTTACCACTTTATCTTTTACACGCCACAGCAAAGAACACAGTGTTCACCTGGAACCAGGAGAGCTTGTGCCTGATTATACCCAGCTATTTAAATAGTAGTTCTTATTATACTGCAAAATATTGCATGCATTTATTCATTTTTTACTTCTTCCAGGCTGAGGTGATCTATTTATTGATGTGCCATGAACCATTCTGTTCCACATCCCGATGCGTCGAAACAAAACATATTGGGTGACAAGAATCAAGTGTCCACTTAACTCAAGGACACACTCACTGGTGTTCTTCACAAACACCCTATTGTAAATATGTCATTATAAAAGAAATTTATCCTCAAAAATAAACAGCACTGCAAGGTCATTTCAAGAAATACTTGAAGATTTTTTTTTCTACTGTTCCCGTGAGGGACCATTTTTATCATCTGGTCCAAACACTGAGCCCAAAGTGAAATGTTTTGTGTAGTAACGGATGGCGTGAGCACAACTGGCCTCCCCTTTCATGTGAAAACAAATAAAATGTTTGTTTTATTTTGTGTGTGGTACCATATCATTAAACTCTGGGATTTTAATGATAAAATAATTATTTTTTTCATTTTAATATGAATTGGCTGGGAAATGCTGCACAAAAACATTTGTGAGGCGGCGTAGACTAATTAGGGAATCAATTTTAAGTAACATGACTGATGGAGGCGAAGCAGCAACATCTGTGTGACACACTGGGAAAGGCTGGGCTGATCATGTTTACCCATAGATAGAGGGAAATTTAGATATTTATTTGTTTTACTCATGCCAAACCTGCACACTGAATGATGTTAAATTTTAGAGTTCGGCTCCAGGGTTTGGCTTGAGCAAAGCCAGTGGTAGCCAAAGGTATTAATGTCTCATCCCTCTTCCTGGGAGGGCTCTGTCCCATCCAAACCACCTCAATCCCAAGGAATATCCACTCATGACCGAAGGAGCAGCCCAGTCCTGGAGCGGAATGGATGAAGCGACCACATTCATGTGGGAGGAAGAACTGAATTCAGTCACCCATATGTTAGCAAAGATATCTTGTTTAAAAGCTCTGATAAAGCTCTCTGCCCTATTTTATTAATTCCTCCCATGGTTACAGCCTGTGGACCCTCCTCTTGCATCCAGAGGTGAGGGATTTGTTATTGCAAGGTCAGTGCCATGGCGTTGCTACCTAAACCTCACCACATTTTAGTTACCTTTCCTCTTAATTTATTAACCTCAATTCAAGCTTGGCAATCAGAACTTTGCAGGTGTTCTGGGTATTTGCTGGATGTGACCAAGAGACCTGGCCCTGTCGTGATGCATGGACTAAAGACTGGATTTGTGTGACAGGGAATGGTGGAACAACTCATTTGCCTCAGGCTTTTGAGACCACAAACAGAAGCAGATAAAATTAAAACGTCCCTGGTCTGTGGCTTTTGCCAGCATCACGAAGAGCCTCCCATATAATCCACAGAATAAATGTGGCAGAGGGAAATTGCTGGCAGCAAGAGTGGGAGCAGTTTTGCATTCATGAATTTTGAGTTTCTCACTGGAAGCCAGCTCTTCCTCAACAGCTCTCCCCAGTAAAGTGAGTGCCACAAGGGAGATATCTCTCTTCATCTGCTTAGAGAGATGCTCCCTCTGCATTGTTATGTCATAAGAATCTAAACATGTGTTCACCCTCCCTCGGAAGTTTTCCCCAGAGCAGCCCTGATCATCCCCATAACGACATCCCTGGCTCCCAGCTTCCAGTTAGAGAAGAAAAATCATATTTTCTTGCACACTTTGGAGTTCTGAAAAACTTTTACTGCTGTGGGAGACATCCAAGAGGCAGAACATTCAGCTTGTCTGACCTGTTTGCCATGGACCACATCTGTCCAATCCCTCTGGTATTCGTCATGTCTATGGAGCCAGATTACTATTCTGAATTTTTTTATGAATGCTTTATCAGTTCCTTGCAGCCAGGATTCAAACTTCCCCTCTCTGCCTTCCTTCGCTGCATGTAAAACTCCATTTCCTTTCCTGTTCTGGGTGGAGAAGATAAAGTGATTCAGAACTGGGCAGTGTTTGTTTGGGGCCAGCTAAAAGCCCCACAGAGAGGCTACCTGATCACCAGGGAGAAATATATGGATTTGATTGGGATTTTTGTCTGTTTGTTGTGGGTTTAATGAGGAAAATGTAGTGACCTGGGAAAAATCATGGTTCAGACTGAAAGAGGGGAAATTTAGGTTAGACATTCAGAAGAAATTGTTCCCTGTGAGGGTGGTGAGGCCCTGGCACAGGGTGCCCAGAGAAGCTGTGGGTGCCTCTGGATCCCTGGCAGTGTCCAAGGCCAGGTTGGATGGGGCTTGGAGCAGCCTGGGACAGTGGAAGATGTCCCTGCCCATGGCAGTGGTGGGGCTGGACGAGCTTTAATGTCCCTTCCAACCCAACCCATTCCAGGATTCTGTGATTTCGTGGTTCATTATGCCAACGGTGGATTTGAGGGTACTGGCATTATTTATTGTGCAGCACACTCATACCCTGGGGTTGTAGCTGATTGCTCAATCCCTTTCCTCACCACTTGTCTTTCCCCTCCCAGATCCATTTAACTCCAGGACTTGAGAAACCTGTAGGTAGAGAGAAGGAGAAAAAGGAGAAATGGTGGGAATGAAATCAGAGAAAATCTGTAAGGTGAGGGAGGTCAGGGGCTGTGATTTGAATTCAAAACCAAAGGTGAAAGAAGGAAGCTTGAATGAAATCCAGCCCACCAGGGTGGGGTTTGATCAGCTCTAGCTTGTCAAACCAGTCAGTGAGAAACGCTGCTGCAGTGTTTCGTCAGGAGTAAACTCCTATGAAAGGGCTCTGAGAGCTGAGGAAATTCAAGATTATTAAAGCTGGAACCAGCAATGACGAGGAACAGCAAACACCTACATCTGGGCTTAGTGGAGCCGTACAGTTGGATGGCATTTAGAGATTTTTGAGGTGTGGAAGGGCAACGGGATTTGGCAAAGCATCCCTGTGAAATGGCAGATTAATGGGGGAGAGGTTGATCTTCTCAGAGTCCGTGTGACAAAGTCGAGGACAAAACCAGGAGGGCTTAGACGAGATTATATTTGACTGTGACAGTTATCCTAAACCACCGAGGAGTTCAGCCCGTCTCCTCAGATGAATTGTGAATCCTGGTAAACCCATGTGCATACTTCAAGCAGATTGAAACCCAGCGTAACTAAACCCACACTGAATTGCAAACTGATGCAAGGTTATTCCAGTTAAAACACAGCATTCGGGGGGGAAACATTAAAATGCACTGAAAAAATGAGCCAGGAAAAAAAGAAATACATATTTAGTAATAAAAAAAAACTTGTATATGGGCTAAACCAGCCTCCTAAAAACATTTCCAGGAGGCTGAACACTGATTTCCCATTTTCTGCTGAGGCAGAAAAGCCGGAGCACAGAGGAGTGAAATAATTCCTAAGAAAGCCTTGCTGAACTATTTGTTCTCTCCACTACACCAGTTTCTTCCTTGTTCTCAAGAGTGAACTGAGACTTCAAAATATTCCTGGTTTTACTTGCACTTTGTTCATTGTGTCTGCCTGTAAAATACCTTTTTTTCCATTGTGGATGGGTTGAAAGGGAAAAGAAATATTTAGTGACAGGTTCTTCAGACCACTTAGACACCTGCTTTTTCTCTCCCCAAACTATTATTATTTGTTATTTGTTACTTATTATTTATTGTTATTTATTATTTATCGTTATTTATTATTTATCCCCCTTTCCAATGAGTTTAATGATATGGTACCACACCGAATTTTATTCTGATGCATTCTTTCTCTTTGAGTCTCTTGAGTAGGCTGAGATGTTAACAGGGAACAATGTCCACCTCAGAAGGACAGGAAATGGAGAACATTCCCTCTATTTCTTCCCCCCTAGAAAGTCGTGCAGAGTTGCTTTCCTTAAATGGGAACAGAGATTGAAAACCCTGCCAAGAGCCCAAGCTCAAAGGTAAATATTAGTGTCAGAGTACAAGTAAGGAAAACACTTCTAATCTTATCGTGCCTTTCAGCCAAGTGTTTCAAAACATCCCCCAGATATTGATCAAGACTTTCTGAGGGGTTTTTTATAGGTCAAGCACGTCCGTATGAATTTCCCATCACCATGTAAGAGGTGAAAAGCCACTAGAATGGAAAGAATGCTTGCAGTGGTTTGTTTCTAACAGCTGAGAAAGAGAAATCAGAATAAAAGGGTTCGATTGTGTTTTGTAATAATGGGGGAATTTTATGCTTATGTGTTTATTTAAGGGGGTGTTTGGTGAGAAATCCATAAAGAAAAAGTTCCTGGATTCAGGATTAACCCTTTTTACGTCATCTCTTTGAAACAGAACTATTGGGGTAGCAATCATATTTATTTAAAGTTTATTTCATAGACCCTTGGAACAGCAGGAGATTAAATGATGCTGAAATCAGATATGATGAAACTTGTCCATGTTCTTTCCTCATCCTGATTCCAGCACTTACTCAGACCCTGTGGCCAAAGCTTTTTGCCCTCTCCACTGCTTGTGCAGATTGTTCCCTAACCAGTTTTCTTCCAGCTTGATGTCACGATATTCCTGTCTTCCATGAGATGTCTTTTCCAACCAGATTCCTTTTGGGTGTGGAGAGTTGAAGACAGTGATACAAATACCTTACACTGCTGGTGTGGAGGTACTCTCCGGAGTAACCTACGAGTAGAATGTAGAATGCAAATCAAAATTCAGTCGATCAAAACCAGCCTGAAATTTGGGTGACCTCATGTGATCGGCATAGTTTCTAAATTAGCTGCACATTTATATTCTGTTGTGTGAGCTCAGTATCCAAAGGGATTTTCCCACCTTTTTAAGAACAGAAGCCAGATTTAGGGGGAGCAGTATAAAAGCTAAGAGAGCTCCAAGGCAGAAAAATTTCTTTCCACTGCAAAACTTAAAACAAAAAGCAGGAAGGCTGGATGCCATCTTTAGTATTCAGGAGTGTAGAACACTATAGATGGTGTCATAACTCCAGCAACTGGAAGGAGAGTTCCAATAAAACTTTGCAGTTGAAGGCATTTTCTTGTAGTATTTCAATTGGATTGTAGGGGAACAAGTTTATGGGGATTATATGCAAATGAGACTTGAAAATTTGTCTTTTTAATTTTTTTTTTAAAACCCAGTTTCTATAAAGCTTTAACAGTGACACAGGTGTTGTTTTAAAAAAAGCTAAGATGTAATTATCTGAGATTTGGAGAGTTACTAATGGTTCTCTGAGAGAATGAGAAGCAATTTGGTCGTGCTCTGTTAATGTGGGAAGTGATTTATAAGGGGAGCAGTAATGAATGTTGTCACTTCTAAACAAAACAAAGCACTTGTAAAGAACATTGATCTGTCCTTTTTTTTCTCCCTCCCAGAACTTAGATGGATGAAGATTGCAACATCAGCAAGTTTAACTAAGTTGAGTTAACTCTGCCAGCCACAAACCCATCTTCAAAGATATTTCTCTCATTCTACATAAACCGGATTCTTTTTCTTTTTGCTTCATAATGTATTTCAGCTTTGATCCACCCAAAGGCAAGTGCATATCCAAATAAAACAAAATAAAGTAGGAATTACCATTATTAATTTTTAATATTTATATCATCTTACTCAAGGTGACAACCAGACTGTAATTTTGCTTTATTCCTTTTCTTAAAAGAGAACACCATGCCCTTGATTAGAGGGGAATTAACAGAAGTTCATGACCACAAAGCGCTGCAATTTCAGCCAAATTATTCTGCAGCCACTTCCCAGTTAGTTACCTGCAGATTCATTATCCTGTTTCATGTGGCAAAAACTTCTCATAGGATCATAGAGTGTCCTGCAAGACTTCTCTCAGTGTAACCCCTTATTTATTGATTTTTAACATCTCTTTGCCATCCAAAGAAGTTTGAATAATGGAAGTAAGAGGTTTTTTAGTAAATGTCGTAGTCTTGGTTAAAAAAGGTAGAACAAACCCTGGGTGTTGCAACAAAAACCGATGAACACATCAGAACAAACACCCTCATGAGACACAGAAATTAATTTACAAAATTAAATGTGCTAAATATGTCCTAAATATATCGACTACTTTGCCTCTTATGGAAGATCAAGCTTAATGACATTTGCTTACTAATCTTTCATTTTTAATTAAACATGGGCAAAATATATTGGACCAATATCCTATTCCCTATCTCTCCACCTCAGAGAGAAAATAAATTCTTTGGTTTCTGCAAGGGGACATCCCAGATGCACTTTCCCAGGAAAAGGATTCAGGTGTCTGGGAAGTCTGGGAGGATAAAAGAACAAACAATTTGTCTGTAACTTCCAGCTCGGTTTTTTTTCCTACTAAATATTCCCCTCCCTCTCCCTGGGAACAGCATGGTGATATCCAGCTCTCCTTTGCTGTGGGACACTGGTGGACACAGCAGATGAATCATTCCAAGGAGTGTAAAAACAAGTAAATGGTTTGGATCATCACACCTGGATCTTGATCCTGTGCCATGGCCCAGCATGAAGAGCTAAGAACTTCTCTACATCCAAATAAATTGAGAATTTTATGCAAATAGGCAGCACAACAACATCTTTATAGAGAGCTGAAAGTCATCCAGAGTGAAAGCAAACAAACTGAACTAATTTCTCCGGCTGTCAAAAGGCACTTGACAGAATTAACCAAAATTGGAGGGGATATCTCCAGTTTGTGAGTAAATGTGGCTTTAGTTCTCATTTTGCTTTCATAATTGGAACAAGACACGGTGAAATTGTCTGGACGCCTCCGTGTTAGGAGTAAATTAGTTCCCCTTCATAGTCTCTTAAGAAGAGGGACTTAGCAAAGCCTGCTGCTTTCTGCTTATTTACTGAGGCTCTGCAATTATAACGAGGCAAATACAACTTGCTAAATAGCGAGAATACAAATGGAAAATTAAATCTGTGAGGAGCTGCCTTCGGGCACGGACAATAATTCAGCTGCACGCACCTATTTGCATTTCATCAGGTTGGAACATTAGAGTGCTACCACAACATAAGCAAATGTGGTTTGGACTGAAAGAAGTGCCACGAGGGGAGAATTCCAGATTCTCACCTGGCTGTGATCATCCGAGAACACCTAATTCTGCTCAGGCTGCTCCCAGAAGGGATCACGAGCCCCAGTTTGACTGAAATACCCAGGGATTTTCCTCCAAACAGGGCTGGAAGGGGCGTCAGTCTCGGTGAAGATGGACTGATGCAAAGGAAGTGATGGAAGCATGGATCGGATGCTGGGATAAGTTGGTCAGTGCCCAAATATAGACTGACCACGAGCTCTGCAGGAGCAAACACGAGATAGGGGAGTGTTAACCAAATCTATCTCCATGTGCTTCTCCCCACCTCAAAATTCAAATTCTCTGTGTCAGATGGGAATGGTTTATGGGAACATTCCTCAGCAGGTCTCCAACCCTTCTTCCTAAGTCTTCCTTTTCTGTTTCTTTCATACTTGTATCCTCATTTCCCTCACCTCAAAATCTTTAGGATAACAGATTACCTTCTCGTAGCTCCAATATTATTTTCCTCTCTCTCTCCCCTTAACCCCACTGACCTCTCAGCTCATTTCATTGAGCATGTTGGGGATGATCTCCCCGCAGATCTTTTTCTCTGCATCTCGTCCTACCTTTTAGCTTTCCTGGGGTTTCCATCCCATAAACACCAAAAAGCCTTTCAAATTCCCATCAGCATGTGGAACAGCACTACCATCTCCCCTGAACTCAAAATAAGGAATAGTTGTTGTCCATCCAAACACAGGAAATAAACTTTCCACTCAGGAGCTTTCATTCTGAAGCTCATTAGGCTCACCTCATTTCCCTGAAACTCATCTTGATTTATGAACGCAAGTTGCACCTACCATAGTGAAACATGACATATTGGACATATTGTCATGGTGAAATATGACATCTCACACCTGACTTCTCAAATTCTTCACCATCTTTTTTTTGTTCCAAAAGAACCCAAGTTTGTTTATTTAATTCTTTGTTTGTTTCATTCGTTTCTCTTTAAAGAACACAACAAGTAATACTCTTTGCTCTGGGAAGGTAATAACTCTTCAGGGCAGTCTCTTGAGTATTCAAATTCTTCAGAAAGCAAAATAATTTTTCACGTAGTTAATAAAAAAAAGAAATTAGAGGTCAAGAGTCGAGCATCCACTGATGTTCTAATTTTCTATTTCTTTATTGCCTTTGTTTTCAGTGAGAGAACAAAATTACAATGACAGGAATTTTTAAAATAAAATTGGATTGTAGTGTTGGTAGATCGATGACTCTTGGCACTCAAAGTCCTTGAACAAGCCCTCAAATAAATCCTGGAAGGAGACCCTCTTCCATTAAAATCAAACTGCATTTTAGTGATGGCTTCCCAAGTCCAGAATTTCAGCATTTTCCAGGTGTTCTTCAAACAGATTCGATGCACTTCAAACATTGACTTCTACAGAAGGAAAGTCTTGTCTCTTGTCCATGTTTCCACCATGACTTCAAGGTTTTTTATGGCGATGTGTTTGCCTTTTCATTTGTCTTCCCTCAAGACACGAAGAATCCAGTCCTAGAAACTCCAGCAAAGTTTTTTCTCTTCTTTCTCACTTCTTTCCACCATCCCTTCCGATTAATTCTTGCGACAGCCAGTCCTGCAGTGCTGCTGACACTGACTGGGGGACTCTTACCCAGTTATCACTTCCACAGTTGAGGTGTCGGCTCCCTTGTTCACTCCTAAACTTGCTTTATTTTTATCTCAAGGAACACCTCCAGCATTTGTGCTTGGAATTCTGATTTGTTGAGGGGGCTTTTAGTTCTCTGGAATTATCTAGATCTTGTGGTTTAAACCCAGCCAGGAACTCAACACCACACAGCTGTTCACTCACTCTGCTCCCAGAAGGATGTGTGGAAAAAAATGGGAGGGTAAAAGTGAGAAATCTCATGGGTTGAGATAAGAACAATTTAATAATTGAAATAAAATAATAATAATAGTGACAAAACCAACAATAATAACAATAACCATAGCAACAGTAACCATAATCATAACCTTAATAAAATATAATGAAAAGGGAAATAATTTTTTAGAAGAAAGAGAGCAATAAACCTGAAGAAAAACAAGTCATGCAAATGAAAAGCAATTGTTCATCACCAACCAAGCAATGCCCAACCGGTCCCTAAGCAGCCATCCCTGGCCAAATTTCCCTCTAGTTTGTATGCTGAGCATGATGCTGTGGAGTCTTAAATATCCCTTGGGACATTTGGAATCAGAAGAGAAAAGGCTTTGACTCTGTGCAAATGCTGCTTAGAAAAAACTAAAGTATTCCTGAATTATCAACCCTCTTTTCAGCACATTTCCAAAATTTAAACCCATGTTAGCAACCATGACAAAAAATAATGCTGCTCCAAAAAAAAATCAGCACATGGGGTTTTCACTGTGAAGGGGAGAGGAAGGGTATCTTCCTCCCTACAAGTCTTAATTCCTTAGAAGCCTTAATTCCTTAACATCTCTATTGGGACAGACAGGAACAGAAGTTGGCTACCATCATAATGGGGTTAAATTAATAGGGATTCCTGAGTTTTGTATGCTTTTTTTTCCCTGGGTCATTGCAGAAATTCCTCCTGACCTCATGGATTTTTTCACAGAATTCACCGCAATAAATACCAGCTACAGAAATACATTATGCACAGCGTTCGGTTAGATTTGATTTACTCCCTGGAACAGAATTCCTTACCAGTTCCCAGGGAGCCACAGTCATTCACAGGAACATTCCTTATCCATAAAAAAACCACCAGGACTTTCAAAAATCCAGCCTCTCCAGTACAGTCCCAAAGGCATTTCTGGAGGCTGTTCAGTGTCCTGAATTTCCAGGAAGGTCAGTAAACTGGAAAGCTGTAAGCTGCTAATAAATTTCAAGTTCTACGCCCTGTAAATAGAATCCAAGAGAAATTAGGATCCTCCTGCAGTGACTTAATACAGACACTGTCCCAGTGCAGTAAATCTTTTCTATGTGCAGTGATTACAGCTGTGATTTAGGATCATTTCACACACCTACAGTAAATTACAAGGCTTTTCGGTGGTTGTTATGTCATCACACATCCTGCAGCCTTCCCATTCAATTCTTTTTCCAGGACTGATTTTAGGGATTGTCTGGAACGGTTGGCACTCTCCTTTTCCTTGCTTCTTTGTGGATCTGTGTCACAGGCACGTCGACACAGGCTCCCTGCCCAAACAAACCAGCAAGTCCCCTTCAGGAAAGCATCCAGAAGCTGTTGGCAAGATAAACTCGGCTCCAGACAGTTGGCTCCAAGCAGTTACGGATGTGAACCCTGTCTAATTTCAGTCCCCTTCGTCTGAAGCAATCCTTCAGTGTTATCCCAGAAAGATTTGTGCATTCCAATACCTTTTTTTCCCCAGCTATAAACACACGAATCAAGGAATGAAATGTGCCCTCGTTCTCATCCTGTAAGAACAGAGCTCTGGGGTGTTACACATGAACAGAATACCTGCAAAAGCCTTCCAGTAATTCCATTTCAGGACCTCTCTAAACCATCCCTACCTCTCCCCACCTTCGTTCCTTGCTCAAATATGGAATTACACAATCTTTAAAGCTGGGAAAGCCCTCCGAGACCATCGAGGGCAACCTGTGACCAATCCCCATCTTGTCACCCAGATCAGAGCACTGAGTGTCACATCCAGTCCTTCCTTGGACACCTCCAAGGATGGGGACTCCAAACCTCCCTGGGCAGCCCCTGCCAAGGCCTGACCTCCTTCCCATGAAAAAATTCCTCCTCATGTCCTACCTGAACCTCCCCTGGTACAGTTTGGGGCTGTGTCCCTTGTTCCCTGGGACCAGAGGCCGACCTGACCCCTGGCTCCACCCTCCTGTCAGGTTCTGCACGAAACAAAGTTCAGAATCAACAAATTCCTTCCTGTGCTACCAAAAACTTCCAAACTTTTGTGCAGAAAACCAAAAGCGAGAAGAACAATTTGAGAGTGATTCCCTGCTTTATGGCAGCAATACTAATAAAGCAAACTTTGAGCATTTACCCTGGAAGATGCAGTAATGGAATTAAAAAGGCCATGTCTAAATGCAAGCTCTGTTTCTTTAAAATATTCTTCTCTTCCTTCTTCATCAACTACTGGAAAAGTGCAGTTGAAACTTGCTTTATTTTTTTTCTTTTAATTGCAGCATTCTGGACTAGAAAGTATTTAAAAATTTATCTCAAATAAGAAAGAGTTCGAACTGCCAAATTTAAAAAGAAAGGGAGATGTAGGTGTTGAAATAATAACCCAGGAAATACTTTAGGTATTTTTTTCTTTATTAGATTGATTTAAATTTTAATTAGAAAACAAAAATAATGGCTTTTGGGTGTTGTTTTTCAAGAACTTTCTACAATTTTTTTTCAGCTCTACGAGCTGTTTCTTCTTTAGGAATTAAAAGAAACAAATATCTTGGAGAAACAAAGGTAACTCTGGGAGGCAGCTACACGGAATTTCAGGTTAAAGTGTCTTCAGCCTGTCTTCTACCACAGCTGCTTTCAGTGCTTGCTGGGGTTGTGGAAATGTCTCCGTAGCTGCTAAAAATGAAGAGCACTCGAGCAGGGATGGAATGAAAAGCCATTTTTGTCTGTGTTTTAAAGGGCTCTGTACTTCACACGCTTAAGTCATAGTGGAGATTTTATTAGGTGGAAACAGAAACCTCTTTTCTTTGGAACTTCTAGGAGCAAAATGGCTTTTGAGCAAGAAAAAGAATGTAATTTCAGGTTTTAAACGCAACGAAAACTCCACAACATTTTCAATTATTGCAATGTTCAAGACACCACTTATTTAATATCAGGCATGAAATAATACACAATGTGTATAGAATATATGTAGCATATATCTTTTAAAAGAAGACCAAAAGGTAACAGTTAGAATGAAACATAAATATTTTGACACTGGAGGAACCCTTGATCTAAAATTTACCTTGCCTTTAGCATTTTCTTCTTGCCTTTCACTTCTCAAGTGTGTGTAGCTCCATGAAATGTTTGGCCTTAAGTCAATTTTTTTTCAGGAAAAGTGCTTTACTGGGTCATTTCCATGGATGTCAGCACCTGGTTTTGATGGAAAAAGTAAAGATTGTCCTCTGGTTGAGCATTTATTTATTCAGGTGTGTGTCTGGAAAAAGTTCTACCTTCTTCCTTCCCTTCTTTAGATGTTCTGCACAACACACCACAGTTTTTCAGACTAAGTCAGAAAATTTACAGATCCAGAGATTTTTATTTTTATATTTACTCAAATTCCATGAAACCAAATTTTGTGAGTCATTGATTAGGAAATTTTAATAACAAACAAAATGGATAAAAATATAACAGAACTTCATCCCTCAAAATGGACTACCTTGGCTTTTTAAGGGGTGTTTCTTCCTTTTCACTGACTACACAAGAAGAGCAAGTATTTAAAATGGCCAGAATATATAATTTTTCAATTGACTGAATTAAGGTAAAATCAATTAAAGTCCATTTTCTAAGCATTTTTTCTGCTGCATGTGTGCTAATTTCAATACTGGTTGTAGGTTGGGTTTTCTTCTGGGGAGAGGGATTTTTAAATTTTTTTCTTTGCTTTTGTGTTTTTAGGTTTTTTTAAAGTATTTATACTTATTTAGTTTTTTTTTCCTTTTTTAAGGTGTGACAAATTTTTTCTTCCCTTATTAAGCTTAATTTTTTCGGGAAGGTAACACATTATGACCAAGATAATGCATGAAACACGGTGTGGTGGTGTTGTCAGCCAGCCAAGGGGAATGAAGAGAACAGCACCTCATTTTTTAACTTTCCAGTTTTATTTTGGATTACTGAAGTTCCCAGTATGATTTATTTCTCTATTTCCTGTGTGTTTCCTATGCCAAAAGTGTCTGTTATGGGAGAGCAAAAAAGTGAGTGGCTTTCATCCTTTGTCAAACAGCAAAATCCACTTTGCAGTGATAGGAACAAGGAATAGTGGGTAAAAATTAAAAGAAATTTAGGGGAATTCAGGTCAGAGTTTGGGAAAAAATTATTCCCTATGAGGGTGGAGAGGCCCTGGCAGAGGTTGCTCAGAGAAGCTGTGGCTGCCCCATCCCTGGAAGTGTCCAAAGCCAGGCTGGATGAGGCTTGGAGCAACCTGTTCTGTGGATCTACAGCAACTTTGATTTGGGCAATTTGTAAGATTTTAAAATAAATTTATGTTAAAGGAACTTCATTTTATCCTTTCATGTTTACTTGAGTGGAAATGGATCAAAATCACATCCACAGCTTGAAGTTTTAATAATCACTCACAGATCTGCAAAATTAGAACAGAAATTTTAAAAGTCAACACTGCCAACAAGAATCGTCTTTACTGGAAGTCAACGTATTTTGTTTCATTTTAAGCTTTTCTCAGTCATTATGTTTTTCTTTTGATTACATTATTGGCTGAGAATATTAAAGTGAATAACCAAACACATTTTGAACTTTTTCCCACAGGGACGTGACAATGCAAGTTTGCTGTTATATAGTAAAAAAAAAAATATCTGCTTATGCTCTTTTGTTTGTTTTAAAGAACGCTGATAATCATTATTGGAATACCATCATAGGGGATGGAAAAATACTTAAAACAGTTGAAAATTTGGTATGTGATAAGCCCTGCTTCCCAAACTGGACATGTCTTTCTCACTATTAATTTTCTTTTTATTGTCACGCTGCATTTGTTACCCTTTGTTTGGAAAACAAATCTTGTTGAGGAGTTTTCCTCTTGTTGCTGACTGGGGTTCATCTGACTCAGCTACAGAGACCTGAGAGTCTGTGGGTGCTGGAAAGTTTGTCTTTTAGAGAGTGGTGATTCCAAGTGTAATTTCCAACAGATTCAGACAGCATTGCTGAGTTTGGTAGGGATTTCTGGGGATCGTTTAGTCCTGGCCTGCTGCTCTGCTTTGATCAGAGCCCCAGCTAGAACAGGACTATGTCCAGATTGCTTCTGAACCTCTCCAAGGATGGAGACTCCACAACATCCTGAGGCAACTTGCTCCTCTTCAGCCACCCCCACACTAAAGAAGAGTTTTCTTCTGCTTAAACTGAATTTATGGTATTTTAGTTCCTGTGTTTTAGTTCTTTTCCTGTCACAAGAAGGCACTTGCTCTGCCTTTACTTCTCCATCAGGTGCTTACACCCACTGGGAGATCCCCTGAGCCATCTCTTCTCCAGGCTGAGCTGTTCCAGCTCTCAGCCTGTCCATGTGGGTCAGATATCTCCATCCCTCTACCATCTTTCTGGTCCTTCCCTGGCCTCACTCCAGTATGTCCCAGTCTCTCCTGTACTGGTGCTCAGAGATGGACCCAGCACTCCAAACATCTCACCAGAGCTGAACTGAGGGGAGATAGCCCAGGAAAATCATGGATAACTCATCCCTGGAATTGTTCCAGGCCAGGCTGGACAGGGCTTGGAGCAACCTGGGATAGTGGAAGGTGTCCCGTGGCAGAGGGCTGGAATGAGGTGATCTTTCAGGCCCCTTCCAACCCAAACCAGTCTGGGAATCCATGAAGGATCATCTCCCTTGACCTGCTGGCCATGGGTCTCCCAGTGCAGCCCAAGATGCTGATGGCCCTTTTTTTGCCACATGGACACATTTCAGGCTCATGGTCAGCCCATCATCCCCAAGGACTCCAAGGGACTTTTCTGCCAAGTTACTTTATAACCTGTTGCCCCCTGGTCCATCCTTCTGCGTGGAGTTATTCCCCTTCAAGAATTAAAATGAAATATAAAGCTCACTTAGACTTAACACTGAAATATTAAGATGCTGCTACATGAATCACTCTCGTGGCAACATACCTGCATCTAATTCCTCTTGGCTTTAATGCATTCCGGCAGGAAGCAAGTGCTTATACACCTTCCAAGGGCTGGAATTAATCAGTCTGCTAAAAATCATAGAGAATATGTATGAAGGTAGAAAAAAACCAATCACTGCTCCTTCCCACAGCAACCATAGAAAAGCATTCCCTTTTTCTGTTTCTCAGAATCACCTGAGTCTTCGGAGCATCCTGATCCGGTCCATTTTAAATAACCTCAGCCTGACTTTTGATGCTGCTGTTTGCTTCAAGCTCCTTTAATCTTTGAAGAAAATTGTTCCAGTCTGCAAACTGAATGGATCATCACTAAGTTAAAATCTAAGGAGGGACGTGAAGCTCTGCTGGTCTGATTCCCCCTCCCACTGCTTTAATTATTTAATGCAACATTTGAAAATTGGCCTAAGCTTATGGGAAATTTCAAATCTCCTCAGTGCATCAAACAGAAGGAACAAATCTATTTCCTGGGCACTTTTCTGATTGGAACCCTTTGTTCCATATGAACAGGTGTGTGCTTAAGTAATTTTGCTTTTCAGAGTGCAGAGACTCACTCCTTTAGTTTATTCTTCACACCCGAACGAGTCTCAGCTCCAGCAGGAACTTCGAGACCTACTCAGTGAAAATGGCAGCACTGTTCATCTCACACATCTCACATCAAAGCTGCTTAGAAGTGGAAAGTGTTGCACAAGACTGGGATGGAGGAAGACAAGTAAAGGTCCTCCCTCTCTTCAGGTGTTTTCTTTGTGGGGTCGTTCACATCTTTGGCAAACTGAGCGAAACTTTCTCCTTGAGCAACCCCACAGAAACCAAAGGAACTCTCGGTGGAAGGTGTTCTGCTCCCAGAGAGCAGAGACAAAGATATTTTGATCTGTGAAAGATCAAAATTTTGATGTGGACAAGAACATATCCTGCTGGACAGGATTTGGGCAGACAGAGGGCTTAAAAGGCTTGTCATAGATTGGGGGACAGACCCTTTATCCAACGCCCTTTGGGACCCATTCTCCCCTTTGGCAGAGTCCGTGTTTTCCATTCTGTGGCCTTCAGCTGTCATCAAAGGTTGTATCTGATGGTGTTCACCCTCTTGTGGGGTGATGCCATTCCCCTGTCTCATCTAGGACCGTGTGCAAAGCAGGTTTCTTCTCACATTTTAAGATTGTCCCTTTATCTATCAGGTCAATTTATTATTACTGTTTTGTCCTCCTTTTTGTATCCAACCTTCATCCTGTGCCCTGGAATGAGCTGCACTGGGGTGTGACGGTGTTTTGAGTGTGGTTTTGCACCAAATGATCTTCAGAGGTCCCTTTCTATATAAATCAGTCGATGTTTATGGCCTGAAGCCAGGCCAGGAACATAAAAGATGTAAATCCAGGCAGTAATTCTTAGCAGGCTCTAGGATGGAGCTCCTGGGATGTGGGTGGTAAGTTTCTGCTATTTAGATCAAAATGAGTAATGTGTCTGTCCCCCAACATGCAGGACATCCCTGCACTTGACAGGGCAGAGACAATGGGAGGGGAAGGGGAGGACAGTGGTACAGGCTCCAGATGGAAATTCTCATGCCTTTCCTAGTAAAGCTTCCCTCAGATAAGTAAATTCCGTGAGCCTGGGGCCTAAAGCTCATCCTGTTGTTCCACACGTGCGTGCTTTGTCATGGTTTTCATCACCACAAGACAACACAGATGGTTCAGAATCATTTCTCAGTGTGCACCTACAGTCTGTTGTTCCAGCAAGCCTTTTGGAACTATCCCAGAATCCCAGAGTGGTTTGGATCAGGAAGGACCTTAAAGATCATCTTGTTCTACACCTTCCCCTATCCCAGGTTGCTCCAAGCCCCTTCCAGCCTGGCCATGGACACTTCCAGGGATCCAGGGGCAGCCACAGCATCTCTGGGCAACTTGTTCTGGTGCCTCATCACGCCCACAGCCAAGAATCTTTCCTTCATATCTAATTTAAATCTCTCCTTTTTTAGTTTAAAACCTTTCCCATTTACATCTACCTATGTAAGAAGTTGCTCTCCCTCCTTTTCCATAGCCCCCTTTAGCTACTGGAAGCTCCCCAGAGCCTTCTCTTCTCTCTGAATAATCCCAGCTCCCTCAGCCTGGCTATTGAAATGGGCTTTGTTAAACCCCAGCCTGGTGTTAAAACCAGCCTGATTTCTTCTTGTGTCGGACCCAAGCTAAACCAGAGTTTTATGACAACTCCACATCTACCAGGCACAACTGAAATCAAAACAGTGGCTAAAATCAAAACAGACCCAGTTTTTAAGGCCTTGTTAGAAATCACCAATAAAATACCTCCCTAAATGTACTCTTGGAAATATCAGAATATATTCTGCACTCCTGTCTGCAGTCCTTAGTCTTATGAAATGCATCCCCTGGCACCAGTGGCTCCGTGTCAGCCTCTCTGCGTGTACAGACAAAGGAGCACAGGGCAGAAAAAGGGAAGTTTTCTTTTTGCAGGAGATGATGCAAAGAAATGTAGGAGAGAGACCCCCTTTCAGCTCCCCCTCTCAATTTATTTCCATCCAAGCTGCCCTGCTTCATTTATTAAGCATCTCTTCTTGATCTCTGTCAGAACAGGGTCTTGCTTTAGGCAGACTCTCAGTTCTTGTGCACAGAAGGGAATAATTTGGTTTACTCTGCCAGAGCTCTTGGCACTTCCTGACCCCCTTAAACTAAAGTTGCTCCCATTTCTGTCTGGGGAAAATGGTGTGAAAAGCTGGCAAATTTGTGCCATTTGGGTCTCAGGTAGGAATCAAAATTTTGCTACCACAAATTCAATCTTCTCTCTGCACAATTCCTGGTATGAAAGGAAGGGAATGTAGTGATAAAGTGTGAAATAAAAAGGGAAAACCTCCACGAACTGGATTTGCTCTTCTGGCGTCATGATTCTTGCATGCCGTGATTTTCTGCTGGTTTTTGTATCAATTTTATCTTCTTATGAGAAGGGCGTGGGACTGCAGGTGATGGGTAGATGAGCACCAGGACCTGCATTGGAAGGATGCAGCTATGGGAGGTGCAGAAACCCAAGGGAGGACCCATTTTTGAGTTCCTCAGCTTTTCCTGAGCAAAAAAAGGACAAATTGTCTAATCTGGCTCTGCCCCATTTTATCCACATGCGAAATGAGGAGTCCACTATTAATTTCTCTGCTGTGTATAAAGCACTGTGTGAAATTGGGGAAAAAAAACCCCATCACGGAGTTAAAAAAAAGGCACTGCACAACGAGATAACATTTTTGACAATAAAAGGGACAGCTCCCAAATTCTCTGTTTTATCTCTCTGATAAACTCCCTTGAATCACAACCTTTATTTGCAATGTGGCCACAAAAATACGTGAGTGAGAGGGTGACGAGCCTCTGAACAAAACCCTGCCTCTGAATGTCCTTGCTTTGTCACAGCGGGACGGAGGATGCTGCATTTCAAATCCCAAGTGGGCTATTGAAGGTTGAAGAAGGGAATGGAAGCAAAAACCCAAACCCCACCTCTGTGTGCAGGTGTCTGCTGTGCCACCAGGCTGCTGCAGCCTCGGGAAAATGTCACCTCCCTCTCCTGGGTTCAGAGTGACTTCAGAGGTTTCAGAGAGGGAGAACAAATGTTTGGCAACCTGAAACCCCACGGATCAGAGATATAATGAATATTGGTTTACAGTGGTATTTTTAGGCCAAACAAAAATAGTTGAGAGTCAGCGCTGGCAGCGGAATATTTGCTTGCAAAGGTGATTGATACTGACTTTAATTAAAATAGATCCTCCCACACAAGTCCTCCTCTCCCATTAAAACTCTTCTTGAAATTACTATCTAATTACTGTTTATAAATAGCCAGTTTTTATAGCTCATTCTTGGCCTCATCAACAGTGGGTTTGACCTTGACTTTGAAAAAAGTGGGGTTTAGTGTTGATAAATTCTATAATTTTCCATTTCATTTTTCTCCCCATATAAAAGTTTATTTAGTTTATCCTTTCTATTTCTCCTCAATCATCCATGTAGTGACTTACTTTGTTTTGTTCTACTTTATTTTTCTTCTCTAGCACTCTTATTTTTTTCCTCATCTTCTTCAATTTAATATATGCTCTTTGTCAGCATTTGCTCCAAAGCTCAGTATATTTTACATTTATCTGAATTAGATCTCATTTCTACCAATAACATTGATCTTCTCTTTAAATTGTTCCTGTTTTCCTTCATCTGGCTACTCCTAATTCCTGAAACTTCCATCCATTAGCTTGAAATATACATTTTTCAATATCGTAGTCACAGTTATTTATAAAAATATCAAAAAAACCCTGCAGACAGAGAGCAGATCTTTCCATAAATCAGTGACCCAGATTTGCTCTGAGCTGTTTTTAGATGGAACACATTTACTGTGACAACCCTTAATTTATATTGGGAAAGACAAAAATGCAACAAGAACTGGTATTGGAAAAAATTGTATTTAAACATCTTTCCCTTGTGTTTAGAAGGGTCTTCCATCCAGAAACAATAAGAAAACACGGTTTTAGGACCATTAAAAAATTCTGACAAATTTAGAAGGTCTTGCTTTATCACCTCAAGATCTCTTTTACCAGTAAAAGTTATTATTTTCCTCATGTTTTTTTCTGCCCTTAGTGCATCTTGACTGGCAAGACTTCCCCTGGATCACGGCCTCTCCAAGACTGAGAACTTTTGGGAAAAGGGAAGGTTCAGTTAAATCTATCAAGAAGAATGGGGCCACAAAAATCCCTGGCAGGCGCCTTTCGACACTAAAATATTTTACATTTTTCTGTAAACAGCGGGATGTTTCTGATAATTGTATTTTCCCTGCAGTTTGGCTGTGGGAAGGCAGCTGTCCCTGTTTCCCTGCTGCTCGTTTGTGTGGTATGAGCTGTGATCTGCTGGGCAAAGCTTGACTCTGGGTTTTGTGTCGGTGACATTTGAGCCGCTCTGGGGTTAAACCTGGGCTCAGTAACGGGGCTGGGGTTGATCCGGCTCATTATTTTTTGTGGCTCAGCTCACACCTACACAGGGTGGGGGCAACCAGGTGAAATCCCATGTTTCAAAAAAGAAGACAGAAATATTTCCCCTTTCAGGGTGTGCAGTCAAGCCAAATTAATTGTCTATAAAAGTTCTTCAGTTGTGGGATGAGGGGTGTTGAGTCAAAATACCACAATCACTGTTGTCGAACATTTTGCAGCACACAGCTGATATTTCACCAGACTTTTCAGTGAAATTAGGAAGAAATTCCCTTCACAGTAAGGAATTTGTTCCCAATATTTGATCTAAATCTACTCTTTCAGTTTAAGGTCATTCCCCCTTGTGCTATCACTGCATGCCCCTGTGCAAAATCCCTCTCCTTTTCCATAGGACACGGTTTGGCAGTAGTTTAATATTCCCATTGAGGTTCAGACATCTCCCAGTTTAGTGGTTTTTTAGCAAGACATAAGCATATATATATATAATATAATTATAATTAGAAATAGAAATAGAAATAATATAAATATAAGTATAAATATAAGTATAAATATAAGTATAAATATAAGTATAAATATAAATAATATAAATATAAATATAAATATAAATATAAATATAAATATAAATATAAATTTATGCACACATATATAAATATCTATCTATCTATCTATCTATAAATCTATATCCCCAAAGTTCAGTTGCTTATTCCCAGTGAATTAATTCTGATCTCTGGTTTGGGGGCATGGAAAGATAAAAATAGGAGACTTCTCAACAATCCTTGATACTTCAGAGCCTCTATACTTCATAATTCCCTTCAAAAATTTATTGTGCTCTGCTTTGAATGTAGCTGGCCTTTGTTCCCCTCCTCTTCTTGAGAGGCTGTTCCAAAGCCCTGAAAACCATAAATCCTCTAATTTCCACTCTATATGCATTCATACTCCATTTCTACCTGTTTTATCTTGACTCTCAGTGACTTTTCATTTAAATCTCTCTCCATCTGCTCTCGCCCAGCCTGTTCCCTCTCAGTTTTCATTTCTCAAGGCTGGAAACATTCGCTGACTCCTGAAGAGTTTCCCATTCCTCTGGCCAACCTGGATATCTCCATTTTTCCAGCTTGGCCTTCTAGTCCCAGTTGAAAATTCCAGAAGAGCAGGTAAAGATCCCTGGTTACTGGAATTTCACAACAGTGGTTATATTTCAGTCTGATTTTAGCTCTGAATGATGAGTTTACTTTTCACTGTAGCGGGAATATTGGGATAAGAGCGCTGGACTAGACTTAGGCATTGAGCCTGGGCCTGATGTGTGAGGAAGATTAAAGATGGCTAAAAACATTAACCATTATATGGGTTTTCTCATTGAACCATTTGGTGAAGTTTTGCCAGGCCCATCCTCAAAATGAAAGGGTTTTAATGAGGGAAAAGACAGAAAATGCTGCCAAATCCAGAGATCTTTCAATGTAATTTGTTCATGTCTTGGGTTCAGGAACATGAACTGGCATTCTCAGTTGCCAAGGCATTCAGGGATGCTGCAACTCAATTTTATCCTGCTTTTCTTCTGGACACCTGTGTGATAGCCAGCATAATTCCAAGAGACAGGTTTATTATTGCAAATGTGATACTGGCGTGTGCTAAGAGATTTTCTGATCCAGGCACACAACAGAATTTTTCTATTAAGATGATATTGGGAAAACATTTTGCTGTTGGCTTCTAGAACTGCACACGGAGCCTGGAAAACACCTTCATTAAAACAAAACAAGATAAAGCCAAAAAATAACCAAACTTCAACACCGAATGTACTAAAATTATCACAGAATCATAGAATGGGTTGGGTTGGAAGGGACCATAAAGAACATATTTCCTGTTCCTGTCAAAGGGCTTAGGTCTGAGTAGGAAACGTGGTGTGCAACCCAGTGTTCATGGATTAAAGGAAACAGAAGAAAAAAGAGGAAGATAAAGTCAGGAACAGAACCTCTCTTTATCTCTCATGAGGTAAAACTATTACCAACATGTCAGGAAAAAAAATACTATTATTTTGAGATGACATGTTAGGGTTCCAGTGCTGGGCAATATAGAATTTTCTACCCATGCTGAAATTGTTAAAATTTTAGGATTTGTAATCCTGAAGTAAATAATCATAGAATCATTTGGGCTGGAATAGATTCTTTAGGTTATTGAGTCCAACCATAAACTTAACACTGCCAGGTCCAGCAGTGTACACAAATAAAAGGTATAACACACTCTTTGTAACATACATTTTTTTATGTTTTAAATTCTCTGTCACTATCCGGCACCCAAAACTGAAGAGGGTTAATACTAAGCTGGCAATGAATTGGTAAAAAGGGTTAAATTCTTTAATTTTGTGTGTGACAGCCGTGGCTGCAGAAATTACCATCAGTCAGGCCAGTCTGGGCACGGGGAGAGGTTAGGTGGAGCTCCATAGTAAATAATTTCATTGGTAACTTTGGTGGGAGGCCTTTTCCATCCAGTGCTGAAGACTCCCAGTCCGCACACCTGGTGGCTCAGGTGGCTGTTTGTAATCAATGACAAACCCAGTCTTTCCCAGGGTGGTTTCAGGAGAGTTTTAGGCACTCTTTTAGAATTAGATTAGTTAGTCCAAACACTTCAGTACTGAGTGATTGTAATAGGGACCAAAACTGAGCTTTTTTTACATAAACCATTTTGCTATTTTTCTTTTTTGAACTGAATTACAGTGACAAAACCATATCGTTTTTGCAATGATTTAACTTCCTCAATTGATATTTTCCAGTTCATAAATCACAGAACCACAGAATGATTTGGGTTGGAAGGGACCTTAAAGCTCATCTCGTTCCAATCCTGTCTGTGGGCAGGGACACCTCCCACTAACCCAGGCTGCTGAATGAATTGATAGAATTCCTTGTGCTGCATCTGTAGTGTTTGGGATGTTGGGATAGTCTCCAATCTGGGTATTATTTGGGCCTGGACTAAGTAGCATTGGAAAGGAGAATTAAAAGATCCTGGGCACGTTTCTAAGATTTCTTTCAGGATATTTTCCCATCACACAGGACCCCGAACACTGCTTGAATTTCTAGCAAGATAAAATTTTAGGTATGTGGTCCAACTTGGATTTTGGAGGTCTGCAGGACAGAAATCAAATTCATGCAGAGATTAAAAAAAACCTCTTCTCTTTTCCATTACAGCACACCTCAGGGAGATTACTGGGCTTTGAATAACTCTTTTTCTTATTACTTTTTTCTTGTTTTTTTTCCCTGAACAAATAGTCTTAGCAAATCCCAGTTGTATTACATTAAGTAATATCAAATTTAATAGCAGCTTTCTGTTCCCATTCTGCCAATGCATTCACTGAAAGATCATTTTTTGCTCTTTACTCCACAAGTTTCCAATGTAAACATTAGCTGAATTACCAGCACTTTTGAAGGCTGGTCTCTAATGAAAGAAAATAGAGATTAATTGGTAAAAATGACAAATGTATTAAAGACAGAAAAATTAGCAAAATCAGTCATTAATGTGAGTGGCATTTTGCAATGAGAAAATTCATCTTTCAGAACTGTGCAATGTGTGAATCAAAAGTTTTTTGAGACTTGAAGCTGAGCTGTAATTACTCCTTTTAAAGCTTCAATGCATACATAGTTCAGTGTGATAAAAATAAACTTGTTTGAAACACAGTTCTGAATAAATAAAATGAACAATAAAGAGCCCAGGAAGGCAAGATTTTTTTCAGGTATAACAAAAATAGCAAAACCTTTTTGATTTACTGAAATACAGAGAATATAAATTTCGTGCTGGAGTAAAAGCTGAGGGGAAAATGAGAGCACACCTTGACACTTGCCAGAAGGAATAACATTCAGGAACGCTGATAAAATAATATCCCTGATGGTAGGTAACTGGAAGGTAACTTTTGCCTCTTTGACCAAGAGGAAAAGAAAATCACATTTAATGTCAGGTAATGAGCGTGTTCACCAACAAACCACCTGCAGATAATGTTGTATTGAAAATCCAAACTTAAATCCAGCCTATTTTATGACATCTACTTGATCCTGCATTTCTCATTTGCAGAGCGCTGCTTCTAAATCATATAAATTGCTTTTGAGGTGTTACTTGTGTTATTGAGAAGCACAAATTTTTCTCTGGTACACTTTGAGAACCTGTTGAGGTTAGAGAACTAAAAAGTAAAAAGAATCCCATTTTAGGTGTTTTGCACTTGCTGTTATTTTTGGAGCCTTGAAGAGTTCCCAGTGATCCTTCTTTCCTAGTAGTCTTTGTCCAGCTATGTGTTATAAGGGCTAAATTGTAAATTTCGATATGTATTTATGTTAATAAAGGATTTTAAAACTAATCTTGGTAGAAAAATTAGGGTTATTTTTGTATTTCTTCCTTTAAAATGTAGTGAGAACCCTAAGAGTTCTTTACTGTTGGAACCAGAAATGAGATAATCTTCAGATTTTCAAACCAGGACATGTAAATCTGGTGGCTATGAAATACTTGCACAAAATATGGCTCAAATATTCATCTCAAGTCTCTTGGCTCAAGCCAAGGACTGACTCTGTCGGTCTCAGAAAAGTGTTGGAGTTGGGGCTTAGCTGCTTGGTGACCTGAACTTGCCAATCCAGGCACACAACATCTTAATATTTCTTCCCCTGACATCAATTAAAGTGATAAATGTAACCCCAGAAAGAACAAGTTCCTTTTAGTTTTTCATGGACTCCATCAAGGACTAAAATTGGATCTTCTTTCAGCAGTGCTTTTACGTGTCCTTTGTCAAACTTCTGATGCATTTTAGTCTTCTTCTGTACTTCTGCTTTTCTTTTGGAACCTTGGGGCAAAACAATAAAAGGAAATCATTTAAAAAAAAGGAACAAAAAGCAATAACAGGAAGATCTTTCCTTGGATGTCAGGCAGTACACGAGTGACTAGGGAGAGAAAAACTGGAGAGTGAGAAAGAGCTTTCCTTCTACTATGTTGTAGAAAATGATTTATCATTGTTGTCTCTTGTGGGTGGAAGGATAGGATCAGGGACAGAACGCATCCCTCACGTTAAAGCTGTTTCCTGAGAACGTCAGAGCCCTTTGGATGAAACACTTCTTGCACTGTACAGAACCAAAGGGGGTAACTCAGTGTGTTTATCAGTCTTGGACTACTGAACTTGTTCTAAATACTGAACTGGCTGCCCCTGGATCCCTGGAAGTGTCCAAGGCCACTATTTCTTCATCTCCAAGTATTTCAAGTGCTTTTCTATCTTGCCTTCTTGTGGCGAGGAACAAATCTGAAGAACAAATAATATTATTAAAGATTTTGTTTCCCTTTTCCTTCCGTCTCCTTTACCAAGACTCCCCCAGGCTGGCACTTCCTGAGGTATTCTGTGCTCTCAAATGAAGAAAACATGAAAACTCACTGTTTTCTTTTCCTTTCAGAGAACTAAATGAGCAAAATAAGACAAAATGAGGCATCTATTTAAACCAGAAATCTGGTTTACTTTGAGCCCCTAGTAAGCTGACACAGGACCAGGTTCCCCATAGAAGCTCTGGCTGCCCCTGGATCCCTGGAAGTGTCCAAGGCCAGGTTGGACAGGGCTTGGAGCAACCTGGGATAGCAGAAGGTGCCCCTGAGCCTGGGTTGGAACTGGATGGACCTGGAAGACCCTTCCCACCCAAAGCATTCCATGATTTGATGACTCCAAAACTGAAATTAATGTGCTCTTATCACCAAGGTCCCATCCCTGGGAGTAGCCTGGATTTAATTCGATGCCACTCCCACGGTGCAGAGTTTATTTGTTGAATTCCCATCACAGCTATTTCTGTTTCCATAACCACTTCCACTGATCTGAGCACCTCACTAACAGAGATGTAGACACTGATTTTTGAGCCTGGAAGTGGTTTGAGGGTGCTGTTTGGTCCAGGAGGAAGACTTATCAAGAAAAGTCATGTCTGAGATGATGAGTCTGTCTCACAACATTTTTACCTGGGGCAACGTAATCATCTTTCATTTCTGACCCCTATTACATGGGCAACCTTACCTTAAAAATGAAAACAAATTCATCACAAAATAAGAATGCAAAATCAGTCAACTTCTTTAGCTTGCACTGCTCTGATCAGAAAGCTGTTCCAGCAATTTCTCTAGTGTTTATTCAAAACTTTCCCACTTCCATCTTAATTTCCAGCTGACACTGGCATGTGGCTCAGAGCTGTCAGGAGACAGCACTGAGTCATTCCCCAGTGTCACGGTGGCTGGGACTCAGACTCAGTGGAAACACACCCAGGGGTATGCTGTTTATCTGCAGCTCAGCAGTGATTCTGGGCTCTCTGGAACATGTGGTGAGAAACAAGCACTTTCTGGATTCAGGACCTCTGGGACTTCAGCTGTAAGTGATTGGAGCTGTGAAAATTAAATTTGTTTTTTAGTCACAACTGTGGTGCAGCTGTATCAGGATCGTGTCTGTTCTTGCTTTTAAACCATGAATTCCCTGGCTGTTCCAGGGGCTGTGCAACTGCTTGTCTGCACGGATGAGATAAAGGGTTTGGTGTCTGGTTTGAGATACTGCACAAAACTGTAACTAATGGACTGACTGAACAATCAACCTTCTAACTGAGTGTTTCACAGGAGTTTCCCAGGTGGGGATTTCAAACCATTCTGGAGATTCCCCCAGACAAATCCTGTTCAGCCCAGGCCAATTTGCGTGGTTAAATGTGCTGATGAACACCCCGGGACAAGTAACTCAGTGTTTCCAGGCAATCCCTCATGCTGAGGTTAGTGAAGTGTGCAGAGATGTCTGCAAACAAAAAATTTTGTTGCAGACTTTGCACTGGATGCAGAGATATTCATCATTGACATTCTTCTAGAGGGGGCTGAGAGTTTAAGGAGGGTTTTTGCATGTGATGAATATTATTGATAGAGATGGACTGTAGATCTGATGGAGTGTTCACATGGGGCCACGGAGCAGCTGGATTATCAAAGGTGAACTGAAGAGTTTGGGAAGCCTCACCAGATTTAAATGAAGTTCTCTTTCAAAAGAGCCCCCTGTGACCAAAGCCAACAGCACAGTTTGAGAGATTTGATTTCACACACGAACATTGTCACACAACAAGATCCTAAAAACCCTTTTTTTTTTTTTTTCATTTTAGCAAATATAAAGCCTTTAAACATCTGTGCAAAATATCTATTTCAGGATGAAAGGAGTTTCTCTGAAGACTCCATTCTTTAGGGTGGGAAGGAAGAAGGGGATGGAAGTCCCAGTACCTATTTCTACCTCTATTTCCTCTACATTACTACTCCACAGACCAAGACACAATACAAGCCACACGTGGGCAAATAAAGTTCATCTATATGAAATTTTTAAAAATTACTATTTGAAGAAGCAGTGGAAGAGTTGAAGTAGAAATCCATATGGGCTCCACGGCCATTGACAATCTGTAGTGCCAAACGTTCGTTGTTATCTTTTAAACGTGCTGTATTTCACTTTTGTTACTTGCTTATCAAGGCTGTTTTTGGCTCCTTTCACCACGGCATATAAAACATAATTCAGCATGGCCTGGAAGAGTTTTATTAATGTCAATGTGCAGGCTGAAAAAACACGTAGCACCCAGTATTATTTAAAAATGAAATGTCTTCACACAGCTGTTGAAAATATATGTGGTGGTGTTGGCCATGTTGATTAATTAATCCAAGTAAATAAAATAGCAAACTATAAATTTTCAAACACCAAAAATCCTATTTAAATATTTTGAGCTCACTGCATCCTTTTTTGAGTTATGAATTTCGATAGAGTACGGGTAAACTCAATTGTGAAAACAATATACAGTCATTTCTTCCATTTAGAAATTTCTTTTCCTCTGTACCTAAAAGATGGTGTTATTATTACCCACCAGGCTTCTTCTGGCGATGTAAATCTTTTTGTCAAGGCTTTTTTGCTTTTTTTTCAAAAGATATAGAGCAACAGTAAATGAGCATAAATACATTTCACAACATCCTAGGTCTAAAAATTTAGGTTGCTTCTCCCGAGTACATAAATACATGGTAGAGGAAGATAGAGAATGCTTGGAAAATAGACCCTGAACTATTTAAAGGCTTAATGTGACAACAGTTATGTTTCTTAAATATGTAAGAATGTTCCCAGACTGCAGCTTTCCCCTCCTCCTACTCACTGGAGCCATGGATATCAGTCTCCAAGTCAGCTACATCTTGGGAATAACGTGCTTTAAAATTGATTTAAATTTTGGATGGCGGAAGTTCCCTCAAATGTATTATAATAAACCATTTTTTAAGGTTTCAAAACTCTATTTAGTAAAGAATCTCTCATGAACATACACCCGTGTTTGGCTGCAGGGTTTGCATCGTTTATTTCTCTTTCATTTCAGTGGGATACTTTATGAAGCTGGAAGAGTATTTTGCAGAAGGCTCTGCGTTTCCCTTGCAGTGGAGTAAAGGAATGTTTCCAGAGCATCCTGCTTTAAGGCAGAGATTAATGAGGGCTGAAGCTGAACTGGGGAAGAATTTGAAGAGCTGGATTTGCTGTGTGGCTTCTGACTGGAAGATGAGGTAAACTGGTAATTGTTGTGCCGGTGACCCCAAGCTGATATCATGGGGGGTTCAGTGATGTCACGGGTGGTCCCCAGGCCACCCCTGGATCACTTCTTTGCTGCAAAGCCACTTTGTGACCCCTGGACTGAGCTTTGCCTCACTGACATCCCCCAGTCCCTTCATTAGAGGGGTCTTGACTCTTTTTCTGGGGGTTGGGAAGCAAAGTCTGCAATTCTGGAACTGTGAAAGTGAAGACACCACAAGAGATCAAACCAGAGCCTGACATGCTTCTGCTTTTGGGATGAATTCAAAAGATTTCCTCAGGGCTCGAGAGCTTTGTGTTTCTTGAAGCATCAGTTTCTGAAATAATGAAATGACATGAAACAGTAAGTTCTTAGGGAAAAAAAAAAAACCACCCAAAGAACCAAACAACAAAACTTTTGACTTTTACTATTGTAGAGACAAACTTAATAAGTATTGGAGTGTAATAAAAACCTCAAGTGTTAACAGGGGAGTATTAAGAACAAAAATCCCACAACTTATTTACAAAAGCTCCCCCAAACCCACTCTTCTTTAAATTGCTACGTTTTTGGTGGTTGTGACTGAAAGAAATGGAAGCTGCTGATAATGAAATAATATTTCTAAAGCTGATACTCTGCTTCCTATAGCTCAATGATTTACAGTTTGTGCACAAATAAGCTTCAAATTGATTATTTTTCTTCTTGGACAGATGGGCTTGAAGGTATTTTTTGGCTGTTCTGATTCAGCAGCATTGAAGCATGGCTGAAAGTGAAATTCTTTCTCTCCTGGTGGCGTGATAATACTGCCAAATATGAAAATACCAACAGAAATAAAATCTGATGTTGAAAAGTCTGTCAATCAAAAAGCTCAAATTATTCAGCTTGATAGACTGGGTTTGAGCACATAAAACAGGGCAACAGAGTCCAAAAGGGAGTGTAAGAAGATGTGATGTGCTTTTAGCTTTAAATCAGCAACAAAAAATCTTTCTCCCGAATCTGAAAGAGTCTGAGGTGACAACCCTCAAGACCCTAACATTTCACTTCCTTTTCTTTTTTTTTTTTAATTTTTAATATTTAAAAGAGAAGGATACAAAGGATGAGTCAGGATAGCACCTTGCTGGGGCAGCTGCCACATGACTCAAACACTGCAAAAGAATCTGAGGAAATTCCTCAGTTTTCTAGAGTCACCCCAATAAATTATGGTAGCTCAGTCATTAATTCTCCAAACAAATGAGCAAGGGCATCTCCTGCTCTCTGCAGACATCTCAGGACAGGTCATCTCTCAATATCCAAGGACGTTCCCACGTGGCCACACCAAATGATCAAACTTAGAGTAAATTGGCTTGGGTTATTGTTGTTTCCTTGGAGAGAACTGGGGGAGGGTTTGGTTTTGGTTGTGTTTTTTTGGTTTGGGGTTTTTTGGTTTGTTTTGGTTTGTTTGTTTGTTTTGGTTGTTGGTTGGTTGGTTGGTTGGTTGGCTGGTTGACTTGGGGTGGTTTTTTTGGTTTTGTGTTTGGGTTTTTTGGGTTTTCTGGGCGTTTTTGTAGGAGTTTTTTGTTGGATTTGTGTTTTCCACAGACATCCCAAGGACATCTTTGTGTGCCCTTGCAGATCAAGTGTGAAAGTCACGGAAGGTGGACACAGAGTGAAACACACCCCGTGTCCTACCCAAACTGCCCAACAAACCAGTGGAAAAAGAGTAGAGGGAAATGAAACGTGCTCTGTTCCAACTTTTCCTCCTGAGCAACTTCTGGGACAAAGAGGGACATGTTGTGCTTCAAGTTCAGGCTTGGGGCTCCTAAATCTAAAGCAATTCCCTAAATCTTGCATTCCTATCCCCTCACACATCCCCAGAACAACAACCTTCACCCTCTGACTCCACAGCAGAATTAAGAATTCAATTATCTGCGACGCCTGCCAAGTGCTTGGGAAGTGAACAGTGCAGTATAAATCCCAGGCTTTTTCAATATTTCAGTTCTTTCTCTGCCGTGGTGTGGGATTCCAGTGAGATCCTGCTGCCACGGAGTGTCTCTAGAAAAGAAATCCTCCCATAAATTTACATATCCCTAATTGGTTTTATGTGGTTTGTTAGAAACTGATTAGACTTGGGGAGGAATTAATCCTCCTCCAATCAAGCGGTTCAGCTGAAAAGAGTTTTGAAAAGATGTCTTTGAAAAGAAAGAGATTTGACAACACAGCCATTTAGGAACTCTATATAATTTTATGCTCATCAAACTTAGGTATTTTAATCCGTGGATTCCATGGAATCAAAGCAAACAAGAACCGTAACGTACATGGAACTGCAGAACACAACATGCTCATCTCAGGGTAATTATACACTGTTATCAAACATGCTTTGTTTTAAAAAGCCTCACACTTTTGCAGATCCAGAGCTGGAAAACCTCTTTCAAAACCTGAAGACTCCCAGGACTCAAAATTTGCCTGCCTACATGAATATCTAATAGAATTGAACTGCCAGCCAGTTCATCTTCCTTTATTTTAGGAATAGGCAGAACCCTCATCATCTACCGCTTAAAACAAATAAACCAGGGAGAGAATTTCCTCAACAAAAATACCCATGGTATATTGCCTTGCAGGCAAGGGCAGCACTGTTAGTACATTTCTCAACATTAAATAGCAAACCAGATTAATTCCAATGCTTGGTGAAGGTGTGGGGACCATACATTTCCTCATTTTTAGGTTCTGGGAATTTCAGCCTCTCCAAGTCCCACTGAAATACCAATGAAGTTGCATTCTTTGTTCATTTATGGTCTTTTGATAGCCCCAGATTTGCCTGACTCAGGCATTACTTTTTAACCTAATTTAGTCAAGTTCACTTATCATTTTCTGAACCCAGTAGTGGAAATACAGTCTGGGAATGTCTAGACAAGGTTTCTGTGTCTCCATCCACCTGCTGCTGACTGCATTATTCACCTTATAGCAATATATACATGCAATTTATGCAATACACGCTTCAAAAGAGTGCATGTGTGAAGGAAAATTACTCCTGAAACGCAGGGAACAAGCCACATTTACTGCACTTAAGCCTGTAAATGTTTCCTCTAGCTTGACTTGTAAATGCCTGTGCACTTACTGCTAAAGAAGGCAATAATAATAATAATAATAATAATCACAACAGCAACACGGCTCTCCTCCTGATTCCTGGTCCCGAGTTCCCGCAGGATTTGTAGATTCATTGCCTCTTGCTTTCTGCAGCACCTGAATTTTGTTGAATTGTACAGAAATATTCTTATCTAGGAGTTTGCCACTTGTGTGGCTTTTCTCCTGCCTCTCAGTAAAGTCCCAATCAACGCAGACCAGCAATAGATGAAATTAAGGGGTGGATTTGAGGAGCTGAGTGGGAATTGCTTCCCCGCACTGCCAGTTGTTTGCCTTTGTTAGTACAACCTGTGTTTGCAATTGTATCGCAGAGCCAAATGGGACACATTGTCCCGAAATTACTCATCACAACAGTCTTCAGACCATACAAGAATCCCATCTAAGACCAGTTTTCATTCCGATTTTTATAGGGGTATATTTAGCTTTTGGCAGAACTAATTTAGAAAAGGTAATTCATTTTGGAGCAATCACACCAGGGTTGTTGAGATGGGGGCAGTTTAATGAAAATGTTCATAATAATTATGAAGTGACCTTTTGCTGTTTATTGAAACATTCATTTTATGAGTGTCTCCTCAAGAAAAAAAAGGAAAAAAAAAAAGTACCAGGTGGCACAGAAGAAGAGTAAAAGAATATATTAAGGATTTATTTTAACCTTCCAGTATTTTTATTATCAAATTTAATATTCTAGTCCTGTTAAAAACTTGTACCTGCCTGTTATCCCTATCACTGTTATAAGGCACAGACTCTTGTGGATCACTCCAGAAACACAACACCTCATCTCTCCAGGAGGCAACTCCCCAGGCTTGCATCTCTCCAGTGCTTAGCCACAACTTCTCTCCATGCCAATTCCTGGCTCCCAAGCCACGTTCCTTCCTCTCTGGCTGCTCTGGTTTGATGTTCAGCAGCATTCACACACAGATCCATGGGTTTCTCCAGATGCCACCATCAGAAGCTCTCCATCATCACAAGCCATGGTGTGACTCCATGGGCCGCACAGATGGATGTGCACTCAAGACAGGGAGCCCCTGGCCCAGGAAAATGACTAAAAATAGAGATTAATGAGGAAACAGCACAGACTGCATCATTCAGGGGCAGGATGTGGCCAGACAAGCACTTTGACTATCCCCTGTCTACACGTGGTTGTTTCCCCTTCTCTCTCTGCTTTCCCATTCTTGTTCCTCCCCTATCCTCCTCCATAATTCCATTTCCCTGCCTTTGTTCCTTCCCCCAGCCATCTCACAGGGGACTTTTTACCACCCCAGGATGCTCTTCTCCTTCAACCCTTCCTGATCCTCAAACCCCTTTCAGTCTGTCAGGCCTTCCATGCCCCCTCCCATTCACTCACGGTGATGTTTCAATCCCAAAACAAGGTTCCAAAATTTATTTATTTAAGGGTAAGGTCAGGGTTCTCCTCGCACAGCCCTTGGGAGCAGCTGAGGCTCATTTATCTGATCAGGTGATTTGGGTTCCTCTGCGTTTGTGGAAATAATTTTTTTTCCCTTTTCCATAACCAAACACCACCTGCTTTGCAGAAAACCCTGCAGCCATCAGAAGCAACACGAGCATGTCCTAAATCTGTCTGTCTAAAAACACGAGAAGGCCTTGAGCTTTTATAGTTTCTGTTCTTGATGATTTCTGCCAGTGGTTAAGCTGCAAGCACCTGGGCTAGGCTGAGTGCTTTGGGAAAGGGAAGGGAAGGGAAGGGAAGGGAAGGGAAGGAGTCTGGTTTTAGAAGATATGTTTTACATATGCTTTATACCTAACGAGGAGATTAAACACAGGAAAAAGTAGCTTTGGGACCCCCATGTACTCAGGTAGGGGTGGTGCAAGCACTGGGATATTCACCTGGAGACAGAATTTTGAATAAATGTGAAATCTTAGAGCCAGACAAAGTATCTGGGAGATTTAGAATTGTCCAGTGCTTCTCTTCTGCTACAGTAGACCACCATTTTTACATAACTATTGGAAAGCTGACATTTTTAATGTTATTTTTGAAGGGCCATGGCATGAAAAGAGTCTCCAGAACAATTGTGGGCATCTTCCCACTGTCCACATGAGCAGGGCAAGGGATAAATCAAAAGTGCTTTGGCTACTGGAGAAAAGGATTACAGCGATAACAAAAGCTACAGCTGGGAATTGGGAAATGGAATTACCAGAGCAAACCCACAGCAGTTGCTCCAACATCAACAACTCAGAAATGGGACTGGGAAGCTTCTGTCCTTCAAGGAAGGAAAATAAAGCACCCAGTGCAATTTCTTGAGAAGAAATGGGGATTTGTGCCTCCATGACTTGGATGGAGCTTGTCTAACAGAGAAGGTTACCAAGGCTGAAGAACAAAATCCAGACACAACTTTTCTGTCCTGCTGTATTTGATCTCAAATCTTATTTTTCTCTTCAAACATTTGCAGTCAGTGAGGTGTCTCTGTTGTCTCAGAGAGGATGCCAAAAATAGGTGAGTGAGGCTGAAAGGTTAATGCCTAAGAAGGTGGAATTACATGTTTGAATTACTCAGGTTGGTGACATTTTAAATTAATTACTCTGGATTGCAGAAAGCAGAAAAATCTGAATGAAAACAAGATTAAGGAATGTGCAGAAACGTTGCAGAGCCCTTCAGTGCCATGAGCACACAGCAAAGAGCTTGCAGTCATTTTTATCTTGAAGAAATACAAGATTAATTCACATGGAACTGTTTCTCTAAGTATAATAACTTGCACAAAATTAGGTTACATTGATCACTGCGTGTTCAGATTATTAATTACAAGTTTTATGGGTTTCCAGTTTGATTTTGGTGGCACAACATTATCAAACAGGCACAACCCCATCAACACTGATAGACTGGCACTGGTTTAAATTGGTTTTGGGGGGGATAGAAATGTAAAACTCAGAGGAAAAGTTTTGTCCTTAACTGACGTATCTGGAGTGTGTTTGAGGGGTGACTCTTGATTTAAACCAGGAGGGAACTGCAATTGCTGTTTGGAAATATGACCAAATATGGCATAAAAAAATATTCCAGTAAAAGGGATACATTCTGTCCATCTGGAGATGCAAAAAAAAAAGGGTTTTTTTTTTTCCTGACTGGTTAAATAAAAGTAATTTGGATCAGTTTTATGCAACATTAAACACTTGTCGCAGCAGGGGTTGTCAGAACAGGAATCTTCATCTGCACCACTCACCTGTGCTCTGCATAGCTTGGGTTACACACTCCCAGCAATCCACAGAACCTCTGCAAAATCAACTGAAGTTGTGTGACTCAGTGCTAAAAGTTGATTTTTTTTAAAAAAAAACCATTTAATCAGACTGCTAAACCAACAACTTTTTAAAAAAATAATAGTCCATCTGTAACAATTTTTGCTCCACAGCTCAGTCCCAAGAAGCTATTTTAAAATAACTGTGAACTAGGGACGTATTTCACATAAAGGATGGGGCTTTACAAGCTGGGAGTCTACAAAAAGGGGAATTCTCTTAGCTGGTGCAACGAATGAGACCCAAGTGGAGGAAAAACCTTGGCCAGAAGTAAAATTCTTTCAAGGTTTTGAGAAGTATTTCTGTTAAAATGGGCTTCTAACAGTAACATTTAGAAATTCAAAACAGTTATCATCATCTATGGGTGCTTGAGGTGACAATTTTCTGGTGTCTCGTAAGGCATAATGGCCAGAAATTAGAAGAAATTTTGTACATCAGGAGGAATTTCTTCATGGAAAGGGTTGTTAAACCTTGGAATGGGCTGCCAGGGAGGTGGTGGAGTCCCCATCCCTGGAGGTGTTAGAGAATTGACTGGACATGGCACTCAGTGCTCTGGGCTGGGTGACCGAGGTGGGGATCAGTCCAAAGCTGGACTTGATCTCATACCTAAATAACTCTGAGATAAAGGTTAGATTCGAAGTTTATAAAATATAGAATGAAAGCAGATGTATATTTGCAAGAATCTTTTTTTCAAGATAAGTAGGACAGGAAGAAGCTGTTTGAGAGTTTCCTGTGAGCCGAGAGATGGTTTAAGTCTTCTTTTATTACCTGAAAAATTAATGACTAGCAAAGTTTCTGAATTTAGAGCACCATGACAACCACAGAGTGGGGTCCATCTAGGAGGTGTAGAGCAGAAAAAGGAAATGTCAGGAAATAGAGGTAAGTAGGGGCATGGCCAACAAGAACAGCTGAAGCAGGTGTTTTCCACCAGGAAAAGCTGATGGAAACCAGCACCAAGAGAGCGGCACAACTTAAGTTCTTAGCTTTCAACAAGTTGCTGCAAACAGGAAACAACATTCTGAGTTCAAAATGAGGGGATTAGAAGCAGTATCTCAAATTGGAACCCAAGCCCTGCTGCAATACTGGAATCCAATCCCTAACACAAAGGACCCATCCGGGACCACTGGACAAGGAGAGTATCCTCAGCTACCTCAGAGCCTGCCTTTACATCTGCAGGAGGAAGGGAAACTGAAAACCCAACCTGGCTGTGGTTTCCCAGCTCAGTGGGAAGCCTGGCAGCACCCCAAGATTTAATAAAATCCTTCCAGGTCCTTGCTTGAGTGACAAGCCCATAATGCAGGCTCTAGCCAGCAGTGAAAGGGATAATAATGTGTGGGCTGATAAAGTCAGAGCTCTGCAAGGATTAAATTGGCCCCAGAGCTTCATTCCCACACCCTGTAGGAGAGGGGGGTTCATTGCTGAGGAAATGATGCTGTCTGTTCCCTGACATCACCCACTCTGGAAATCTGGATTTATTGCCAAGCAATTTCCAAGTTTGTTTCCATCACGGGGCAGCTGGGAGAAATCAGGAGGTGGGTTATCCCTAATGGACTTTTTCCCTCTCCAGGCTGATTGTGCAGAAGAATGGAAATGGCTCACTGGACACACTGCAAGCACATGGCCAAAGGAGCCCAGAGCCCCAGCATCCTCTCGGAGGGGTTTTTAAACCACTTTTCCCTCCAATGGGCAGGTGAGTGGAGTGGCCACGGAACAAAACTTCATTTTCAGAGAAAAATAACCACTGATTGGAGCTCCCAGGTATGAGGTGTTTTATTGCCTCAGGCTCTGAGGATTTCTGGGAGCCGGAATTAATTACAGCTCACATTTGGCCACGCTGGCTTAGGCAGTGGGGTGGATTCCCTGGACTGTTTTGTGACATCTGATTTCCTTTTTCCTCTGGGCACTGGACTGACAACCATTAAACCCAGCTGCCTGTAAGGATTAGAGCACAGATATGCCTCATAAGCAGGTAAAGTTTTCATATTTCCAGAACCCCTGTTCTATTCTTGATATCATCAGTGAGGCACAAAACCTATCAGATGGAGCTATGCATATTTTCTTTAAGATTGTTGTTGTCATAACTTCTGGGAAAACTTTCTAGTCCCAGGTACTCAGAAATTCATCATTATTAAGTTCCTAATGTCTGGTACTCATGTAAGAGCAGAAAGTGCCATCAGATGATTTACAACCTCTTTCTCTGATCAGTAAAATTAGGCTGCAAGCTTGGTAAGGAATAATAAATGTCTTATATCCTCTCCGCCCTTGTCTTTCTTTTCCAAAACACTGAATTATTACCAATCAGTTTGGGTTTTTTTTGATTATGTAACACTTATGCCTTAGGTTTTAACTTTCATATTTTCAAATCCCACACTGCCCAGCATGTAACTCTGAAGTCTCTTGTAGCCTGCTGACTTCTGTTCTCTCACAGACACAACAAAGCCTCTCCAAGCCTGCTCTCCAAGGACACCCAGACTGTCCTAGGCCCAAAAATGTGTAAACCAACATCTTTAGAAGCTTAGGGAAAGCTTGGGGAAATTACATCATTAACTGCAGCTTTAATTGGAGAATTAACCCTGATATGCAAATGAACCAAACCTATAAAAGTGTGAAGAACTCGTGACTCGGGGTCCATCTTGGGTGTCGCCTTTGGCCTGCCCAGGGTGGGCCTTTGAAGGCCCTTCCAATAAATACCTGCCTTTATTCCCTTATTCCTGTCTAGTCTCTGGTTTTTAGGTGGCCACCTCAGGCATCAACAACTACATGCTACTTATAGGGATTCTTTAGAGGTTTTAGTTCATTTATTGGCCACTCATTGCCTGAGAAATAGGAATCATAGGACATGATTCGAAGGGACCAATAAGGATCACCACAGTCTGATTCCAAACAGTATTTCCAAAGTGTCTTAAAGAATGGATTTTTGCATCATCATCTGTCATGCCTGTAGGCATTAATTTGGCTTTGCAGGGAAACTTCTCTTCAGTGAAAAACTTTTTTAAGGCAATGTTAGGTGCATGAAATAGGTGATGGAGAAGAGGCCACCTGGAGCTTTCATTATTTCTTTAAATATGTAAAATACAACTATTAAATTAAAAAAAAACCATAGAAAAGCCTTAAATAAAACAGTCATTTCAGCTCTAAATGAAGCCTGGCTGACTCAGTGTTGCTACATAAACATTGGTCTAAGCAGTAACTGATGTAGGAAAGAATCAATTAACAGTCTGAATGTTCAGTCAATTTGCAAAGAGGATTAGGAATTAAATGGAGAAACACCAATTCGTGGTTACTCAGGGTCTGGCTCTAAGTTTCCTACAGAGCAAATATCAGCCAAAGAAATACCAGCAGTGGTAATTTGGAGGTTCTATTGCTCATTCATTATTTCTGTACTATAAATCAGTAAACACCAGCTCCCTGACAGCCCAAAGTCTGAGACACCTCCAGCACTGAAGCAAAATAAAAATCTTGAATGCTTCAACTACAGGACTCTTTTCCCTATGGGTTCCAAAAATACACCAGGCTAATGCATGGATAAATGCTCAAAATATCTCTACTGGAACTTTATAAAAGCAATCACTGAATAAGACAACCAGGCTCCCCCATGCCCTTCCCAGACATCTCTTTTGGTAAAGGAAGAATGATATAAAACTGTTTCCACACCAAAAAAATTGAGTTTTCAAGATGCAGGTTGAATTTGCCTTTTAAAAGCTCACCCTAGAGAATTGCTTCCAGCCTAATAATCATAGCATTCACTCGGGGAGAAAAACTAAAGTCAAATTCTGAGTGAAAAGGGCTAAAATTGTGTTCCCTGAAATCTGAGGTGGTCAAATCAAAGCGTCCATGGACATGGATACAGCAGCATCATCTTTTCCCTTAATTTTTTCCTAGATATGAAGGATTAAAAGGTAAAAGTTTTTGACTAAATGCAAATAAAGTTAATTTTTGACCCTGTGCTCCCTTCCTGTAGATCGAATCAGTGATGTCTCAGGCACAATTCACTTGAGCAGAACATCCAAAAGGCCACCTTGAATCGCCCTGGAAGTGCTCATTTCTTTCCCTGAGTTTCCCAGAGGGAACAGCTGAGCTACCAACTGCAGATCCCTAAAGCCAGGTGAGAGGAATCTCACCAGCAACCTCTAAATCTAATTTACTTCATCAAGGTTTCCCTCACCAGATCTATAAATGATGGGCATTTATGTTACTCCAACTATCACGTCCTAAAATGCCCAGACCTTGAAGGCTAAAGTTGCCAGCAGGAATTAAGGAGTTCATGAACATTTACTGGGATTTTCTGGGAAAAACCTGTCCCAAGGAGAAGGGAGAACCTTAATTCTAACTCTTCTTAGAGTAAACTTGGGGAAAACCAGAGTTTTCTTCACCCACACCTGGAATTATCTTCCACTGATGGATCCTAGGGAGCAAACAGGGGGTTACCACGAGCCAGTTCTCAACACAGATTTATAAACTACCTGCAGGAGAGAGGTGGGCTATAAATTATCCAGTTTTACTTGAAATGGCCCTTTTTGGCCCATTCAAGTCACGTGCAATTTCCTGTCATATCAGTGACTATATTAATTGAATCTTGCACTTATAATCTGCAAATATTTTCAGATAAATTGGTCAAATGGAATTATTTCCCTGCGGGGTCCAGTTTTCTTTGGATGCAAGTTTGGTGGCAATTACTGGACAACCCAAATCTGTTTATCTACTCTGTAATAAATATGTCTGCAGAAAAAAAAAAATCCTTTTAAATTTCTTTCTTCTAATTTTTTCATTGCAATGCCTTGTGTTCCAGAACTCCAACAGATGCCTGTGCATGAGCATCAGGAGGGAGGATGTGCATCAGTGATTATGGGATTAAGATAATCCAGCCCAAATGTCCTCCCTTTATGGGTGTCCCCAGAGATCAGATGTGTGCTCTTATATGGTTAAAGACACATCTTCTTCTGCCTTGATGAAACTTCCCCAGCTTTGTATCCCAATCCACAGCAGGATGGGACCTCGGTAAAATTCTTGGGATAATTTGTTGTGCAGATGGTGTCCTTGGGAAGGTAACAGAGGAGCTGAAGCAGTCCTTGTGTTAAAAGCCTTTCCTGATGAAGAAGGTTTAAAACCAGAAGGAAAACGGAGAATGGGGCTCAGCAAGGTTGGTAATATGACAAATGTCACAGGAAAAATTGCTGTAAACCAAGAAAAATTCCTATGAAACTCCTGAAGAGTCCCAGACTCTTACTTTTAAGACGGAAGTCTCTTTATCCACAGAAACAGGACCAAAAAATGTTGCTTGTTAGAAGCATTTGGCTTTTTGTTTGATTGACAGAATTTGAGATGAGTGTTATACTCAGTTTTCTCACAGATTTGTCATGCTTTATTATTCCAAATATTAACTGTAAGCAGGAGGACTTCATTTTTGTATGTTTTTCCTTGGACCAGGGAGGGAAAATTCTGTATATAAAAATCACAGATTTTTTTTACCTCAGGAACTACTGTAATATTTCCAAACCAATATCAAAGCAGAGCTGTTCTCCTTTTACACCTTTAATGTTCTGAGGAGGTTTAAATGCCGTCATGGAGTCCCAAAGCAGGCGAAAAAGCAAAGAGGAGATACCTGATAGAGACGAGAAATTGTACGGTTGGAACCACCGTGAGAAGCTGCAGTGCCATCACAGCAGTGGTTAGAAAAGATGCCAAGAAATCGGATTTTGCATTTAATACTTCTGCACGTAACAGGAATGTCAAAGGGAGCAACGTAAGGAAATTTAAATTCTCAGTGAACTGAGAAGGGCACGGGAATAATGCAATTGCACACAGAGATGACAAATAACTGCAGTGTAAGATTGTCTCCAACAACAGTACATTTTGCCAGAATTTTTATTTGTTTTCCTGAGGATTTGTTGAAGAATTGTGTTCACTCTGACGGCCTGGGATACAGCTCTGTGTGTGTTTTATAGCAATTATATCAGAGCTGCAGAAGGAATAAAATACCTGAGACTGTTTCTAAACTTAATTCACAATCTCAGAGATTCTCTTTAACAAAAGTGGGTGTCCTTACCTCTTCCAAACCCAAATTAACCGATTCTTTGCATGGAGCAGCTTTTGAAGAAATAGCTTTCTAAAACACAACAGTTTCAATTCCAAGCAGAAGGCAGCACCAGGAACGGTCACAATTCCCAAAGTTCCCCTTACTCCCCAAATGGTGCTGAGAAACAAACTTTTTGGGTGCAATTTGTGTCACCCAAACAACTACAGACCCTCGGTGGGAAGTGTGAGACTCCACTGCAGCACCTCTGATGGGTTCCTTCCAACTCTTTTCTGAGCTATAGAACTTTTCACATGTTTTTTTCTCTCAACCTACTGTAGTAGTTCAAAATAAGTCAGCAAAGGATGGGAAAAGTGCCCTTTTTTCTTCATTCCTTGACTGTGAAGTTAACATGAGCAGCCTTGGTGGAGACATCTGTGACAGTCTGAAGGCAGGAGAGAGAAATCATCAATCCAAAATTTCTCACCTTCTCTTGAGGTCTCTGGAGCCTGTGTTGAGCTGCTGCATTTCAGACTCCATGGTTCCATCTGTACTGTACCTAAAATGGGGCAGGGACCGTTCTCTCCACAGGCATTGGGATAAATCCATTCCCTCCCATCAGGGAGCTGTCCAAACTGCTTCTTGAAAATCACCAATGGCTTGTGCTAATTGGTGAGAACAAATCTAGGAATTGATTCAAATACATGGCCAAAACCATGCCAAAAATGTAATAATTCAACTGCTTTGGTAATCAAATCTGCTCTGGTGCTGAAGAGTTTGCTAGGCTGAAACTGTGACTTGTGATTTAAAAACTGATGGATATTTTTCATCCCAGACTCTCCTTCCCCCCCCAAAAAACCCCCAAAACACAAAGGAAGCCCAGTGAAATCAAAGGTGTTGATTGGATGAAGCCTTATGCATTTACACAGGATTCTCAGAATATTACACAGAATACATTTAATCAGAATATTATCAGCTACAGAAATCCAACTAGGAAAACACACAAGTATTCAGTAAAATAAAATAAAATAAAAAATAAAAGAAACACAAAACCAAAAAAGCTAAGTCTGTCCAGAGTGGAAAAAGAACTTTGCAGCTTTCTGAAACTTTATTTCTTGCAACCCCAAGAGTTAGAGATGCTAAGAGCCTTCTTTTATCCCATTATTATGTTGCCTAATAAAAAAAGCTGCAACGGTTCCAACCTGCAATTAAACCCTGATCTTTCTCCAAAAGGCACAACTTTCTAAAGAAAGTGCTGCCTGAATGCAACTGTTTCATCCATCATTGCAAATGACGAGTTCTGGAGACATGTCAAAAAAAGCAAAAAAAACCCGGGATGGATCCAGGCTCAGCATGTTCTGTAACAACATAATTGACACAACCCCAGAGGAAAAGGGTTTGTCAGACACTGTCAGCTCCAGCAGCTGCAGAGGCTCAATTTTCTCAAAATTATAAGGTTCCCCCTAAGCAATTTTTGTAAGAGAGTGAAAAAGAGCAACGTGCAGAAAAGTTTCTTATTAGGAATAAAAGACCCAATTAAACCTCCACCATTAACCCCAAAATGCCGATGGCTTGCAGGAGACATTTAAACTTCATTTGTGTCTCACTGTGCAGCTACTGCAAACACACAGAGAGGAAGAGGAATTTACAGGCTAAAAACCAGGAACTGAGGTGAGATATTAGAGAAAAAGAGCGCTGACCGCCACATGGTCAGCAATAAACAGATTTAAATAGTTAAAAAACCACTGCTCTGGTGAGACAGACACCGTTGCAAACCCTGCTTCTGTTTCATCGAGGACTGAGCAGCCACGGCTGCACCTGGGTGAGACAGGCACAGAGGGGAGGGTTTGGTGTCCACATCTCAAAACAGAAATAGTAATGAAGGCTTCCTTCTCATCCATGTGCGTCACCTCATTGCTGCTTTCCACCAAATGACAGTTTAGGGGAGCAAGTTAAGAAAAGTTGGCTTTTTTTTCCCCTTTGTTAGAGGCAGCCTAATAACCCTAATAACTATTTCGGGTGTTCTGCTCATTTTGTTTAATTTTTGTGGAGCAGAAGTTGAAGTTCTAAAGTAATTACAGGCATTACTCGGTGGAAATCAGTTAGGACCAGGTTCCTGAGAGAATATGCAGTGCTTCCTTAGGTAGTATCATAAAACCTGAGTAGTCAAAATGCTTAAATCACATTTCCCAAATACACTTTATTTTTAACAGGGTTTATAGCCTTATTTCCAACAAATTCCACGTAAATGTTTCACTACTGTGTCTTTTGAAAACCCAGTTACCTTTAAGAATCTGCTTCTTAACTGCCCTGTAATCCCTAAATAGCTGAGTCAGAGCAACACAGTAGGTTCAACAGTCCTTGAAAGAAATTAATAAATCCGGGCTTGATCTCATGGGTCTCAGCCAGCTGTAAAAGAGAGATAATATTATGTCCCTGTCTCTTAAAGGAGCTGTCAAGAAAGAAGAAAAAAAGGCTGAAATGCTCAGATCTCTCAATAATGAGGTCATGTATGTGTCAGAATTAGATAAGAAGAACTGACAGCGCTGATAAACTACACGAAGCTTGTATGGATATTCCAGCAAGTCCCCATAGATCTATTTTAGCTATACAAATATTTTCCTAGTGTTACATTCAGTTAACAGAAAAATCAATCTCGTAAGATCAAATTGAGTTTGGGTTAATTGAATGAATGCCAATTTCAGTAGCAATATTAAAAAGAAAGACAAAGTAGGATAGGAAAGGATGTGCAGCTTCTGACTTGTAACATTAAAAAGTTAAAACTAAAGGGAAAAACAGCTAAGTTTAAAAAAAGCCAGGCCTGAAGGTCTGGGTTTGGGTTGGAAGGGATCTTTAAGACCATCTCATTCCAACCCGCTGCTCCCCCTTCCACTATCCCAGATTGCTCCAAGCCCCGTCCAACCTGGCCTTGGACACTTCCAGGGATCCAGGGGCAGCCACAGCTTCTTTGGGCAACATTAGAACTCCTCCCAAACCACATTCCTGAAATTAATCATGGGCTCACCCCCATGACCACCAATGGTTTATATTGCACTTGATTTCTGAGAGGATCAACGTGGATTTTCACACCTCTCAGGGACAGGAAGGGAAAGGAAGGGAAGGGAAAAGAGAAAGAAGAGAAGAGAG